>WOVY01008391.1:0-15455 GCA_013436015.1 Rhipicephalus annulatus | reverse complement strand
TGAACCGCTGTTGCCTGGTGGATAGCTATACCGGCTCTCGGTCGAAGGTTTTCTGTCACACGCTACGACCCTAAACCCCCACTTTGGTGTAACCGCCCACGTCACCATATACAGCTCCGCTCAACGAGTTTCCGGTCTTTACAACGCAGTCGTCGCATGGATAAGACCCCAAGCACACGGTGACCACTGCATCGTTATCACATAGGCCCACCGGTTCACTGCCAGCCTTCGCCGACTTGGCCCTGATAAACTTCGAATTGCTCGCAACGAGTTTGAGCATATGTTACAGTTGCAAATCATCATCCGTCATTAAGCTCGTGGTCGTCGCGCTGCACATGGTTCCCAAAGAACAATGACTTGGCGGCCCTGTGGGGATTATCGGGCTCTCGATGCAGTCACCGTTCCAGATTGATACCCGTTACACAATATTCAGGACTGGTACTGCCTTTTAAGCGGCACAACTGTATACTTGAAGATTGATCTTGGAAAGCTTATCACCAGATCCCCGTTGAGCCTTCTGACATTCCCAAAACTGCAGTAATTACCCCATTTTGGCTCTATGAGTATTTACGAATGCCTTTCGGTTTGAGAAACACAAATCAGACATTTCAGCGTTTTATTGATGAAGTAAGAAGAGGCTTGCCATTTGTTCGCCTATAATCGACGATCTTCTCGTTGCCAGCAAGGACGCTGAAACGCACATGGTACATCTTACGTCAGCTTTTCACTCGACGCGTGATTACGACCTGGTCATCAATGTAGAAATTGTCAGTTTGGGTTCGGAGATAGCATTCTTTGTGACATCAGATCTATAAAAATGACATCACTCCTCTTCGAGGATACCTTGAACAAGGTTCATGCTATCTTCGAGTACCCCGCCTCCCCGTCCATTCGCGTCTAACGACGTTTTCTCGGACTCGTCAATTTTTATTGCCACTTCATCCCTACCAGCTCTACACTGCTGAAGCCTCTGGAAGCACTACTCTCTACTTCGCAAGCCGAGTCAGCCGCACTACCCTGGGACATGGTCGCAGATCAAGCTTTTGCCGCCGTTAATGCACAAGCTCGCCCAGGCCACCCACCTGCACCACCCTTCACCAATCACTCCCACTAGCCTCATGGTAGACCCTTCTTCAGAAGCAGTTGGGGCTGCTCTTCATTAATGGATCAATGGTGCATGGGCTCCAATTTCCTTCTTTTCCCGCAAGTTACGTGACACTGAGTGCCGATACAGTACTTTCGGACGGGAGCTCTTCGCGGCCTACCTTGCGGTGAAGCATTTCAGGTACTTCTTTGAAAGGCGACAATTTGCCATTCTTACCGACCACAAGCCCCTTGTTTCGGCTTTACGTTCCTGCAGTGCCATGCACACTGCTAGAGAACTTCGACACCTTGCTTTCATTGCCGAATTCACCACAGATATACGTAATGTAACAGGCACCTTTAACAGTGCAGCGGACGCTCTCAGTCGTAATACCATCAATGCCACGACAGGCACCACCGACCTTTCATTGTCCTCGCTCGCGGAGACACAGGCATTAGACGATGAGCTTCCACGACTCCGATTCTCTACTTCTGTCCTACTAGAACAAGCTAACTTTCCCGACGACGACGTTACGCTCTGGTGTGATGTTTCCACACAACTGCACTCGTATCTATGTTCCTTCACAGCTTCGTCGTGCTGTTTTTGACACCCTCCACTCCATCTGCCATTCAGGCGTAAGAGCTACGCAACATCTGGTCACTGAACGCTATGTCTGGCCACGCATACGCGCTAACATTCGTGACTGGGTTCGCACTTGCAGAACATGTCAGCGTATCAAGGTGCAACGGCACACCAAGCCTCCATGGGGAAAGTTCCCTCTCCCTGATGCACGTTTCGACACCATTCATTTGGACATTGTCGGGCCATTGCCTCCATGTCGGGGAAATACGTATTTACTTAGGTGTATTGACAGGTACACGAGGTGGCCTGAAGCAGCTCCAATGCCTGACATCACGGCAGAAACAGTTGCTCGTACCTTTCTTGCTACCTGGATTAGCCGTTTCGGTGTACCATCAACAGTGACTACTGATCGAGGCAGACAGTTTGAGTCAGCGCTTTTCACTTCTGTCACATCTCTACTGGGTTGTGCGCGTATTCGCACAACTGCGTATCACCCAGCACCAAATGGCCTAGTGGAGAGACTCCACCGCCATCTAAAAGCAGCACTCGCCTCGCAGCCTCACGCCGAAGATTGGGTATCACACCTTCCCATCGTGATTCTCGGCCTGCGTTCAACACTTCGGCCAGAACTTGCCTGCTCTGTAGCCGAGATGGTTTATGGCTGCACACTCCGTTTTCCTGGTGACCTCGTCAGCCCTGTTAATACACAGAGTGTTTCGGATCCATCTTCTTTCGTCCAGCGTCTGCGGATCTTCATGCAAAACATGCGCCTATCACAGAATTCTGCTTAAACTAAGAACGAAGTTTTCCTGCCGGCAAACCTACAGACATCTTCACACGTTTTTGTTCGTGTCGATGCGTCTCGCCGTGCTCTTCAGCCTCGCTATGACGGTCCTTTCCCAGACATCAAGCGTTCTGAACATCATTTTACAATCCTGCGTAATGGGCATTAAGACACAGTCAGCATTGAAAGGATCAAGCCGGCACCCATTCTGACAAGCTCCGTCTGATCATTTTTTTTCTTCAAGTGCCCACGGCCACTTGTCTGCATGGGGGGCCTATCTGTGGCATACTTTTCCTCTTCTTCTGGCACGACAAACTTGGGACATAAGCTAGTAGTGGGTAGTCTGCTGAGAGGGAAGAAGACGTAGTTGGAAGAATGGCGGAGATGCTCTAATAAACCGCGCTGTGTTTTCGGAACCGCGTTTCATAGTGCTATATCAGCTAAGCTCTTGACAGCAGCGTCTCTTTTAAGCTGTATGTGCCTGATAACGAAGCACTGGGGGTGAAGTGAAGTGAAATGAACTTTATTTGGTCCTGGAGAACAGGTCAGACAACCCCCTAAAATGGGTCCGCCACAGTTGCTGGCCGCATCCGCGCCGGGGCTGGAGGACCGTGGCCCTCCGCCCGTTCGCAGGCCTCCTATACTGCCGAGTATTGGACTGAAAGTTCGGGGGCTTTAAGAGCGCTTGTCCCAGTCTTATTCTGTGCCTGAAATTCGCGCCATGTAACGCCGGGCATTGCCAGAGCTGTGAGCGACTGTGGAGTTATGTGCCTCATAACTAGGGTATCCTGGAGTTATGCCATCAGCAAAGTTGCTGAATGTGCAACGATATGGGAATGAACCTGCCTGTAGCATCCGAAGAACCAATGGCTGAGACCGAGGGAGCTTAGAATGCGGAAGCTGGTATTTCCACCTAGACAACTGATAATGGGACGTCACTTCGTTAAGGGTACCAAGTGAACCTTTGAAGCTATCTGCGAACCCACCTCCGTACCCGCCCAAACCGCCGCGACACGTGATTTCTCGCGCACGGTTATGGGCAAGTTTGTTGGCGTTGGGAAGAGTCGGATACATCTCTTAGCCCATGTGGGCCGGAAACAAGGTGATTGTGTGGTAGCCTACTACACCCCTGGAATTTAATATAGCGGCAGCCTTCCTAGAAATTACCGCCGAAGTAAAAGCCCAGGCGGTAGCCCTGGAGTCAGTAAATTATCTCTGGACGCAAAGGATCCATCATCTACAAGGCTATCGCTACCTGCTCTGCTACGGAGGCAGAGCCTCTCCTCATGGAAGCTGAGTTGAGTATGTGACTGCGATGATCAACGACCACAGCTTCAAAATGATCGGAGCAGCCATAGTGCGCCGCATTGACGAAAGTTCCACGTACTGCCCGTGGACCAAGCCACGAAATCAAGGAGAAACTTGGCCCGTGCCTTTCGTCAGCCAACACTGTACTGTAGATGCACGTTACGCGGGAAGGGTGCCACCTCGTACGTGCTCTTCATTGTTTGTGATAACAAGATCTCTTCATTCCCTGCCGTATGATGACATCCCAGTGACTGTAGGAGACGGTGCCCAGCTTTCGTGGAGGAGAGCCGCGCGACCTGAGCAAGTGTTTGTGCCTCGGTCACCTCCATGAGGGTGTTGTGCATGCCCAGACTCATGAGCCTGTCCGCGCTGGTGCTCATAGGGTGGCCTAGTACCTCCCAAAACAGAGAACATGCTCCGACTAATATTGAGGGTTTCAAGCCGCAGGAAAGGGCTGAGAGAGAGCAATCTTTTTCGTTCTTTCATGCGTTCCTCATGAGCCACAGTAATTACGTGGCATCCTTGCTATCCTTGCTAAATTGGTCTAAACGCGAGAAGCATAAGCTCGATATTTTAATGCTTAAATTCATCAAAAGGGTACTAGGCCTCCATATGAGCACCAGCACTGGCGGTGTCTCAAGATCTACTTAAGCGTACGTGTCAGTTGACTTGACGGTTGGTTAGGAGTTGAAAAAACGAGGTAAAGAGAAAACAAACGATTGCGATTTTGAAGTTTTATGAAAGGCTTATTGTTGTGTTTACGTTCTTTCTTAAAACGATTGGTTGCATTTAGTAGTACTAAACCCATCAATATTTATTTTTGGCATGTCTCACCCTTACGTAACTGTTTAAGTCTTATATTGCCACATTGAATATGCAGCACCAAGAGAACAACGAAGAACACGCGCAGCCAGAAAAGAAGACGAGGTTTTCTTCCGATCAGTTCGCCAGTGTTCTGGTACAATTAAAGCGAGTTTCCTGTATTCGGCTGCTGCTGTTTCTGCATCGTGACACTGGTGGAGGCGCTGGGTACATGTTCGGGACGCCTGACAACAGCCCCGCATCTAGTCCAGAAAGACTTCCGCGGATCGACACCCCCGTTCACCGCAGCAGCCGGCGCCTGTTAGACCTCAGCCCGGAGTTTGTTCTATTGCCGGAAAGCGTGACAGTGCCAGAAAGCATGGCAGCGCCTGGAAGCACTGGCCCCAACATGTCCAGCCCAAGCACGACACAGGTGACTGTTTTGAACCCTCGACTTCCGGTCGACTTCCACGGAAACACATATGAGGATGCACATGACTGGCTCGAGGGATGCGAGCACACAGCGAATGTTAACGGGTGGAACACCACACAGAAATTGGGCTACGTTTATTTTCCGCTTCAAGAGGGAGCCCGAACGGGGTTCACGAATCGCGTGTGGTCGTCTTGGGACGAGCTCCGGCAGAAGTTCCTCGACAAGTTCGCAAGCACTGAAAGACGAGAAATTGCACAGCGTCTCCTCGAGTCACGGATTCAGAAACCAAATGAATCCGTTACGATGTTTGTTGAGGAGATGGCGCGGCTATTTCGTTGAGCAGATCCTAATATGCCCGAAGCCAAAAAGGTTAGCCACCTCATGCGGGTCGTTAAGGAGCAGCTCTTCGCTGGTTTCGTACGAAACTCGCCTACAAGTGTTGATGAATTCTCCAAGGAGGCGACATTTACCGAACGCGCACTGCATCTACGTTATCGCCAGTATGACCGCTCAACCCACAGTGCACCGATCAGCGTGGCAGCCACGACCACAGCAACAACACTCGACGAAGGTTCTTTGCGCCAACTAATACGAGAAATCGTACAAGAATGGGTCAAGAAGCTCGTCGCCAAACCGAATGACTGCGCGATCACCTCAGTAACGGAAGTTGTACGCCAGGAGATCAGGCAAGCACTCTCGCTTCCTGAGCCAAACACGAGCACTCCCAGGGCAAGCTATGCAGACGTAGTCCGCCGACAGCCAGCGAACGTGCTGACACCACATCATTACCACCAGCAACATCCGCCGACAGCGCCTTGGTACTACCGAGAAATTTCAACGCCGAGGCGGACATCACTTCGCAAAAGTGACATCTGGCGTACCCCTGATCATAGGCCCCTGTGCTTTCACTGTGGGGAAGCAGGCCACATCGTTCAGTATTGCCCGAATCGCGCCGCAGGGTACCAAGGGTTTCCTTCCACTGTTCCTTGGCGCCATTTCGACGGAACACCTGACGTTTACACGAGTGTCATGACCCCGTGGGATGTTCCTCCTGGATTTCGGTCACGCTCACCCTTTCCTGGGCGTTATTCTCCATCGTCTAGACGGAACACCACTGACATGCCAAGAGGAAGATCTCCTAGTCCACGCCGGGGAAACTAAAAGCAGCCACCTCAGGGGGGAAGGTTGCGAATCTACGAAGTGCTTAAAATCCCCCAATACTGCCGAGCGAAGAGAGACACATTTTCAATGAATCGACGAAAGATTGGGTTGTTACTGCCGAAGGTGCAATTACGATTGACGGACATGACGCTATGGCATTGGTCGACAATGGCGCGGACTTCTCAATAATGAGTGAGGGTCTGGCAGACACGCTCAGGAAGGTTAGAATGGAATGGACAGGACCGCAGATTAGAGGAGCTGGAGGGCAGCTACTCACACCTACCAGAAAGTGCACCGCAAGAATGAAGATAGGGGATGCATCCTTCGTCGCCATTTTTGTTATTCTTTCTGAGTGTTGAAAACAGGCAATCTTGCGGATGGATTTCTTGCGTGAATATGGTGCCATCATATATTCCGGACGGTGTAGTGACCTTTTCAGCGGATCAAAGCGCAGTGCTACATTGAAAATCCCTGCGAGTCATTGACGATGTGACCGTACCTCCGTTATCGTGCCGCCTTGTTTCAGTCACGTGCAGCGAGCAGAATACTGGAGAAGGAATCGCTGAACAAGTATTGACGCTTCTACTCTCTCGCGGTGTTGCAATTGCCAGAAGTATCGTCAATGTTGTGTGCGGTGAAGCAGAGGTTCTGTTGACGAATTTCACCAACGAGCGACGACACATTACCGAAGGCACTACATTTGCGTACTTCGACGAGATCACCGAAATCCGCGAGTGCTGTGTAGTACAGGACGAGCCGCAAGCCACGTCAGCCCCACCACCTATTGACGTAAGCACGGATTTGTCACCAGCACAGAGACACGTCTAGTAGATCTTCTTCACCAGTTGAAAGACTGTTTTTCATCGACCTCGAGGGTCAGTCAAACGCCACTGACGAAGCATTGGATAATAACGGAGAAGACGGCAAGGCCCATACGACAGAACCCATACCGCGTAGCACCGAAAGAGCGTGAAGCGATCCAGGAACAAGTGACGAAAATGCTCGATGATGATGTCATCCAGCCGTCAAGAAGTCCTTGCGCATCACCGGTAGTGCTGGTTAAAAAGAAAAACGGAAGCTTGCAATTTTGTGTCGACTACCGCAAGCTGAACCGTGTGACAAAGAAAGACGTATACCCATTACCGCGCATCGATGATTCACTCGACAGGCTGAGATATGCACGCTACTTTTCGTCAATGGACCTCAAAAGTGGGTATTGGCAAAATGAGGTCGACGAGCGAGATAAAGAAAAAACGGCTTTTGTAACGCCTGATGGGCTTTATGAATTTAAAGTCATGCCATTCGGATTGTGCTCAGCCCCCGCAACATTTTAGAGACTGATGAATACCGTTCTGTCAGGCCTTAAGTGGCAGACATGTCTGGTCTATCTGGACAACGTCATTGTTTTTTCAAAAACATTTGCGGAACACCTGAGCAGGCTGCTATCGGTGTTCAGGGCAATAAGGTCTGCCGGCCGGACACTGAAACCCGAGAAGTGTCATTTCAGTTTCAAGGAGCTCCAATTTTTCGGCCATATGGTGAGCCATGAAGGTGTTCGACCTGATCCCGATAAGATTGCGGCCGTCAGAAAATTTCCGGTGTGAAAAGACAAGAAAGCAGTCAGGCGTTTCCTTGGCCTGTGCGCATACTACCGAAGTTTTATTGCGAATTTCTCCCACATAGCCTCGCCGTTAACACGACTCACAAGAGAAGACGTTTCGTTCACATGGAACGACGGTCAACAGGTGGCATTTGACGATCTCCGACAACGCCTGCAGACTCCGCCTGTGCTTGCTCACTTTGATAAGGATGCTCCTACAATGGTCCACACAGATGCCAGCAACGTTGGTTTAGGCGCTGTACTCGTCCAGTGGCAAGACTCACCCGAGCGTGTGATTCGCATATGCTAGTAGGACGCTTTCCCGCGCCGAGTCCGACTACTCCACAACGGAAAAAGAGTGTCTTGCTGTCGTATGGGCGGTTATGAAGTTTCGTCCGTACCTCTATGGTCGTTCCTTCCACGTAGTGAGCGACCATCATTCCCTCTGCTGGCTGACCAACTTCAAAGACCCGTCTGGTCGGCTCACACGGTGGAGCTTACGCCTTCAGGAGTTTAATATGACGGTCGTGTATAAGTCCGGACGGCAGCACGCCGACGCCGATTGCTTATCAAGGTCACCGATAAAGCGCAACAATGACACAGAAGATGACAGCATGGTGTTTGTAGAAGTCGTCGACACCACTACGATTTCGTGCAAGCAGAAAAAAGACAGTGAGTTGCTTCCCCTTATTGAATTTTTGAATGGCCGGACAACAACCGCCCCTAGAAGATTTGTAAGGAGCCTGCCGTCATTCTGCTTACGTAGTGGTGTTCTTTATAAAAAGAACTTTTCTCCCAGAGGAAACACCCACCTACTTGTCGTTCCGACGTCACTCCGTGAGGAGATACTTTGTGCTTGCCATGATGAGCCAACGTCTGGTCATCTTGGATACACGCGCACATTGGCCAGAATCCAACAGAAATACTACTGACCAAGACTTCCAGCTATTGTGAAGCATTACGTGCGCACGTGCCTCGATTGCCAACGACAAAAATCGCCACTGCCAAAACCAGCTGGACTATTACAACTAATTAAAGTGCCCACGGTACCTTTTGCCCAAATTGGAATGGATCTCCTTGGACCATATCCGACTTCCCATGCTGGCAACAAGTGCGTAATAGTCGCCACTCATTATCTTACGCGCTACGCGGAAACAAAGGCTTTGTCAAGTGGCACCGCCATTGAAACCGCACGATTATTCGTGGAAAATATCGTGCTGAGGCACGGTGCTCCGACAATCATAATAACGGATCGAGGTGCCACTTTCACGGCCGCGCTCTGAAGACAGTGCTTGAGCTCAGTGGAACAGCCCAACGGAAAACCACTTCCTATCATACACAGACCAACGGCTTAACAGAACGCCTCAACAAGACTATTGCCGACATGTTGAGTATGTACGTTGACGTGGATCACAAGAACTGGGACGACATTCTACCGTACATCACGTTCGCCTATAATACAGCGTAGCAAGAAACTACACGAAGAACGCCGTTCAGTCTCCTTCATGGCCGTGAAGTGACGACTATGCTTGACGTCATGTTACTGCACAACTGCAATGACATCGATTTGGACGCTGTATTTTTTACCCAACGAGCAGAAGAAGCGAGGCAGCTTGCGCGCGTCCGAATCACCCAGCAGCAACATTACGACGCCCAACGTTATAATCTGCGACACCGACATGTCGTCTATCGGGCCGGCGACAAAGTCTGAGTATGGAGTCCTATCCGCCGCCGGAAACTGTCTGAAAAATTTCTGAAGAAATATTTTGGCCCCAACACAGTTTTACAACGCCTGAGCGACGTTAAATTCGTGTTCGTTCCTGCCAGCCCCTCGACAACTCGCCAGCAAAAACCAGAAATCGTGCACGTTGTGCGAATGAAGCCCTACTTTTCGGACTGATTTACACCATACACATACTACACTGTCTTTTGTAGAAGAGCATCGAGACGCTGCTCTCTGGAGGGGGGCAAATGCCACATTGAATATGCAGCACCCAAGAGAACAACGAAGAACACGCGCAGCGAGAGAAGAAGACGAGGTTCTCTTCCGATCAGTTTGCCAGTGTTCTGGTACAATTAATTTGAGTTTCCTGTATTCGACTGCTGCTGTTTCTGCATTGTGACAATATTACTAGTACCATGCAGAAATCGTTTTTTAAAAACTTAGCATATATTTCGTTGCATTCTTTGTAAAGGGAGGTGTATATGAGAAGCTTGCATCGCGCAGTATGTAAGGCAATTTCGAAGATAGCAAGAAATATTCTAGCAATACTGAATTACCTAGTGTGAAACTTTGCAGCGGTAAACGTGCAACACAAATGATTCATTACCCTAGCTTGTTCATTGGCCTCGGCTGCCATGATTCATTTTCTTTGACAACGCGTGACCTCAACGCAGATATGCTGGAGAAGATCTCCGAGGCGTTTGTGCACGTGATCGACCGAGGCCAGCGACTGGAGACGTCAAGCTACCTGAACGCCCTTACAAAACCCTTCGTCAGGGTTATCGTGCAGGTGATCAATTATTTCAATTCACTGGGACTGCTTGACTCTTGTGAGGTCGCTGTGGAAACTACAGACTAACTGAAATTCATCCTATTACGTTCAATGCCACACCTTCCGCATACCATCACGGCGATAGCATTTCTATTGAGCGAAATGCAAGTATATACACAAAATACCTATATACAAGTGCGCATAAAAGAACTCTAAGCGGGAAACTTGATTTTTCAGAGCTAAACTAAATTAGGTACATTCAGAACAAGGATAATAATCTAGTTCTGGATGGTAATTATACTTCGATTTATGTTTATTTTTACTCTCACTTCGATAAAGCATGTTAGTTGGAATTCTTCTAGCTGCTTATGACGTAACGCCAATGCAAGTCTGCCGTGAGGAATACTAATTAATAACGAAACATAGCCGGCGTAGATGATAGGTTCTGTTCGTCGCGAGACATAGTCCTTCAACGTATTTTTTTGAAGTACGATAGATTTAGGTTGATTAAAAAAAACTTTTCAATGAGATTGCTTATTCAAATTCTGCAATGAAGAATGGCATACCTGAACCCGATAATTTCTAACAAAACACGCCATCTTACTCACTCGCATGGCTTAATTACATTATGTTATTTCATGCTACAGGCACATAAAATGAATAACTAACGTTTACGGTTTAGTAATAAGGTAGACGGAGAATGTCGGCGGAATTATTGTTAATGTTATACTGGTGTCACACGGGCACTATTATTCACGATAAGGGTGATGTGGGTTGGTTTTCTCGATCGCGATGAACTTTATGGCTGCTGCTGCATGGACCCAGCTAATCCGGTTCCACTTTGGGTCAAATAAAATGCACCAGGTGGCATTGCGTGCCATAAAACATGTCATCAACAAAACTCAGCGTACTATGCTTCAATACAGCCGTTTATCAGCAATATGTTATTCGTGCTGAAATCGCTCGAACATCAAAAACTTTGCGTGCTTCCACAAAAGTAATTTCATAGAGCTGTCCTTCGGTAGAGTTTTCTTAGCACTTACCTGTATTGCTGTGCGAGAGTTCTAATCTTTACTTTTATTTATGAAGGCACCTGCTCGTACTGTCCAGCCACAGCGAAACTGCAATCCCGTTGTACATGCCAGAGTTTCACTTCTGGCGCCTCAAGTCTCTCAGATGCTTTTGCCAGTGGTCAATTAGTAAAAAGGTCTCTTCAATCGACCACGAAGAGCGCATACGTTGTAACGTAGACGAAAAGCCGGTGACACTGAGAATCGCTTTGCTTTGAAGTGCTCCAACTGCTCCGATGGTGCGAGAGTTGAACATGTCGTCTGTTTTTCGTCTGCTTCTCCCATAACTACATGTGGTAATACAAATCCTAAAATATGAGATATTACAAATATGTTTCCAATTGAAACAGTTCAATATTTATTTTATAAATTAATATCCTGCTTTTTATATCTGTTTTTACAGATATATGCTGGATTTTCTTGATTCTTTTGCTTTCAACAACCTCGACTAGGGGGAGCAGAAGACACGAAATTGCGATGTCTCAGCGAGATCGCGATGTGCAATCGCGATAGTTTTTGATCAAGATCGGGCCTGATCATGATTAAAAGTGACCGTGTAGCAGCCTTTAATCCGGATCAAGATTAATACCATTTGGCGCTGATCGCGATTAAATTTGCCCATGTTACACCAGTATTAGCTATCCGCTGTTAGGAAGCGGATACTTTAATATTTTAATTTTTTTGCAATATAACAATTAGGTAGCCATCAAAATGAAGAAAATTGATATTAAAATGAAATGGAGTGAAACTCAACCATCAGTATATATTTTTTTCAATAAATAGAAAGCTTTCACATTATCAGAAGTAACAGAAAAAAAAGACAGACACAGAAAATGAGCACAAGTTTCTTTGTTTACTGCGCTATCTCTAATAACATTACCATACGAACTTGTGCGGTGCGCCGTTATGATGTGCTAATGCACGTTGGAAAGGGACAATATATGCAGTAATCTTCAAGCTACTTGTTTCTTTCAGCAATTGGGGTGACAGCGCTCTAATGACAGGCATAATAGTAACACTCGTTACAGCACATGAACTGTCATCTTCATAACTTTTTAATTTTGCGTTAGGATCTTAAGTGTGGCCTATTATCAGAAAATAGTTGAATTCAATGTGTATACCACTTTCAAATCAAATAAATCATTCTGTTTTTGCTAGCTCGACAACCAAGTAATAAAGGAAATAGCACTGGGCAAGGACACCAATGGAACAATCCTGAAGCGATGCTGCCGAAAAAACGGCACTGAATGCGTCGCCAAGTGTAAGTAGCCTCGTTCGGTTTATAAGGCCCGATATATACTAACGAGCGCTCTTCTATATTCATCATCGAAAGTACGCTTACGGCACAAGTTTTCATGAATGTTTGATAAATTACTCTTAGTAGAATGCGTCGGCTCTACCAGCGTCCTTCCATTGAAGAAAAAAAAACATAGGCAGTTTCCATGTACAGTGAGAATTTGTGAAGCATGAGTCAGGAACGTTGAAATGTCACTTTACAATCCACACTACGTTACAAGGTGGACGCGAATTATGCCATATATGACTTCCATGTCATGATTATCATGATTGCACCTAGCATTTGTGTTCGTCATTCATTCTTGTCATGTATTGCCAAATTTGGTATATGTCAAGCTTGCCAAACGGCCGCGAGCACGCTGTGAGCGTAGCATGTAGTCATGTTTTACATGACACGAATATTGTGATTATCATGTTTAAACGTGTCATATAGCGTCCGCATCTAATCACGTCACGTCGTGCCGAATTTGGCATATGTGAAGCTGGCAAAACCATGACACGCATGTCATGATTGTTATGTTTGAACATGCCATTTGCCTTCATCGTCGATTCACGTCATGTAATACCAAATTTGGCATATGTGAAGCTAGCGAAGCGGCTGCGAGCGCATCATAGACGTGGTATGTTGTCATGTTTTTTCGTGACCCGCATGTCATGAATATCATGTTTGCACTAGTCGTATACCTTGGTCATCCAGTCACGTCACGCAACACCGAATTTGGTATATGTGGAGTTAGCCTATTGGCCATGAGCGCACTACAAACGTAGCATGTAGTCATGTTTTACATGACACGCATTTTATGATTTTCATGTTTGGACGTGCTATTTACCTTTGTCGTCTGTTCGCATCACGCAATAACAAATTTAGTACACGTGAAGCTTGCGAAAGCGAAATGGCCGCGAGCGCATCATGAGCGTGCCGTGGAGTCATGACTTCCATGACATGCTCGTCATGATTTCCATGCTAATATCTGTCACGTATGTTCGCCATATAGTCATGTCATACTATGCCTGTTTTGCCATATGCTATGTAAACGAAACCACCGTAAGAGCTGCAGCAAGACCATACGATGTAAATTACGACCTTCATACATACATGTCAAGATTTTACTGTTACGACAATCACATATGCTCGTCATACAGTGACGTTATGCCGTGACATTTTTGGTGCAGATACCATTTCTGAAACAGCCATGAAAGCTGAAAGTCGAAGGCGGCTATGTAGATATATACACAGACCGATACGGTCGAAGTCACTGAAGTTCGCTAATAAATGTTTCGCATTTAAAACCAAGGCTTCCGGGTAGATACGAGCTGCATGGAAGTTAGAGTCAGTGCTCCACCACACAACGAATCGTGAGGTTTTAGAAATAGGGCCAAAATACTTTACAAGTGTCATGTATGGTGGCTGCGAACTTAGATCGCTAGAACACTGCTGTTCGCACGCCATCTCGGCCGAAATAAGTGGACAGAAGGTTATACGAAATGAGAAGAAGGAAAAAAATGAAAATTCTCACGAAGCAAACCCACGAGGGGCGATGAGGAAAAACATTGCTGTCTCTACGCGGAGGTCTTCACCAGTTCATTCACATTGCTGGTTTTCAATAAAGTTTATGCCTCTTCCTCCACCTTCACATAACTTTATCGTTGTTGCACTCTCACATTTTAGATCTCATTGAGACGGGCAGCACTAAAGCCACTCCGTTTCTTGTAGCACTTGTTATTTCGTTACATCAGCGTTTTGTGGAGTTGCGCGAGATTAGACACAAAGCAGCTGCTAGCAATTTTTACTTCTTAAAACAACCCAATTCGTTTTTATCGCGCTCTAGCAGACTTCCTCGATGCGTGCGCCCCTCTGCAAGGGGAATGAACTTTTTGAAGTGGTTAGTGCCGCCTTCCAATCAGTGGCAGGCAGCTGCAAAAGGACACCAACCACTATTTAGAAATGTGATCCTGATCAGGCTTAATCACAATCACCAGTGCACCGGGTGCCATAGACGTTCATTTGCATGCTGCGTGCGTGAGCATTCAACTCGTTCCTGTGTAATAGCCCAAAATGCGTTGTTCTTAATCGCTTGTTGTACGTAAGCTGCCATAGCGCGAAGATATGCGTCTACGCAATGTGCGCTTGTTGCTACCGGCGCCTTCAAGTATTTTTTTATATTATCATAATGAAAGCATGCATCTCGCCAGTCATTGCCAAAGAATAATTTCTCACTGTCCCAAATTTTTAGAAAGAGATCAACCGTCTTTCACCTCTTTCTGATCAACCCAGTGGCTTCGCCTGCTGCAACCCGCTGGCCGCGTTGGCAAGGCCAAAAACTGTTTCAAGGGTGAATCGCCGGCTGCCTAGCAACTGTTTATTTTTCACACTTTTTATATATGGCAGCACAGCATTTAGTACTTGCCTTTTGCTTGGTATGCCTTACCCTAGATGGGCGTAGTTGAAAAGGTTTTGCGGCTGTTTATTTTTTGTTAAGTGGCGAAGAGTGTGTTCTAAGCTTTTTTCAAATATAATGTCGCTTAAGAAACCCGTCTAACATGGCCTCACCAAAGCGCCTACAAGCCGCCCAATAGGTTTCCATTTATTCGTCCAATCTGGCAAACAAAGTCAAGCAGAATCCATGAAGACTCTGTTTAGTGTGTAAGGCACAGGGAAAAAAGTTCAAGAGCAGATGGAAGTGTGCAAATTGCGAAGTGGCTCTTCACATGTCCGTATGCTTCTTTTTGACTGGAACTTTTTTTTGCACTCGGATTATCCTAATGACGCACCTGGTGCAGTCAAACATTGTTAAGCGAATAAAATTAAGTTTGATTTTACCCTTTTGTGGAAGGCACACA
>WOVY01008390.1:0-16878 GCA_013436015.1 Rhipicephalus annulatus | reverse complement strand
GGATATTCATAATTTTAATGACATTCTACACCAATTTTGTACTGACATAATGATTTTTTTTGTTTCATACACCGCACGTCCAATAAAATTTAGTCAACACCCAGGTGTAGCACTAGATGGACAATAATATAGATAGTTTCTGTGCGAGATCTCACTACCGTAACATAAAGCAGTTGATATGCAAGGGGGTACTTAGGAAAATTACCGATACCTATCAGGACCACAAAACACCCCCTTTAACAAGTGGGGATGTTCGTAGCCAGCCACTTTAGTTTTATACAACATGGTCAGGTTGAGAGGAAAAAACTTGAAAAATGGCGTCTATCATATCACAAACCCACAATTACATCAGTTATTACAATCTTGCTAAGGCTTCTATCGCCAATCCTGCGACTACACAATGTTAAGGCTACCATCGCCAACAAACCAAGAACGTGACGGCGTGAGAGCAGGCGCTGTCACGAAGCAGAGTACACAGGGAAGATTTTCCCCAGAGATATCAGCAACATTATATCAAAGTTGCGTAGAGAACATCATTTGCTAATTATTAAAAGCTATTTTTGTGGTAATCATCATCACCTAGTGCGAAGACGACGCACAGCAGGACTTTGACTCCAGTAAGACCATTCATGTTGAATTCACTGCAAGTATCAATAAAATAATGAGTTCAGTAACACACACCTACACACTTTGTCCATCATGCCTTTTTCAATACAACACTCGTCTGGCTTAGCTTATCTACGCCTAGTGCTTGTTGTAAGTGTTGTAGAAAATTTTTATAGCACGACAGTTTGCTCGAATAGCCCGATTTGGTTGAGCATAAAAAATTTGCGAAGATAGGCATTTTAGAGGGATTCACCATATTAAATTATTTACATGATATTATTCATCAACGGTATATTTTCAAAGAACAAAGTTTGCTCTAGCAACTACACTTCATGGGGTGATTTCTAGACACGGTGGAGAGGTCATATTAAGCCACGGTGCCAAGGAGTTGTTAAAATACCAACTAAAATGTTCTTTCGAACCTTTATCAGGAGTAAGTTTGGCCCCCACTGGAAACAATTTAGGCGGAGTGATGCATCCACCACACTCTGTGGTTGACTATAATCACTGCTGACATGTTACTTTACTAAATAAAAGGGAGCACTAATGTTTCGTGAAATTGTACAGTTGTACCACAGTCAATTTTTAATAGTGTGGTGAGCGCATTCATATATACTATATTATTGTGGTTCGAAAGTGATGATAGTCCGATTGTGTTTTCATGTTTTTTAAGTAGATGAAGAGACCGTGAAAGGTGTTTCACCAATGAAATACTAATAACGTCTACAGGAGAACAAATGTTAGCAGTGGATGAAATCTTACTACTTACTTAACAACACTTCTGTGTTCAGGAAGTTTTTTTTCTAAGTAACCAGCTGTGGAACCATCAAATAAAAAGCTCATCAAGGCATCTGAAGCCGTAGGTGGGCACGATGCTTTGATGATGGCTCGGCACTAAGTGGGGGGGTCATTTCTTTAATCATTTAGCGTTAATGAGCATATTCGATGTTAGAATTTAGGTCTAGAGGTTTTTGTTTCAAATACCAATGAAGTACTACTTATAAGAGCCGGCTATAGAGGACAAAATAAATACTTGAAATACTGTCACAATATCACCGACTCTATCATAAAGAACGTTTCTATCAAACACGAGGCTATAGAATATATATAGCTCAAGCTGATCAGAAAACTACAGAAGTATCTCGTTAAAGTAAATGTTTTATATCTTGTTGTTAATCCTGGGTCTAAAGGACTCACTTTGTGCGGAGCCACGAATATGAGAATGCATACTCACAAAGTTATCCTGCTGAAGACGAGACAGGTGCCTTCATTAACACTCTTTTTGTACCTGCAGTTTTTATATACTATTGCGAACGTTCGTGACAAAGCATTTGAGGATGTAATAACAAAAATAAGAGTCATATTTTTGTCGAAAGCAGAGTGACAGGCACTTTTGTCACCGGAAATGTTCAGGTAGAGCAAAAGCCGCTAAAGTGGATGCTTTGTAGAAAACGTCAGTGTAATTTGAAAAAAAAAAGCAATTATAGCCTGCATGTGAAGGAGAGTGCATTGGGGCAAGATATAATGTGCTTTTTGTTTACTTATATAAAAATGTGAACTACTTTAATGATAACTCATAGTTGTACTTGCAGGCAGAGCCATATTGATATTAGGTATATTCTTAGGACTTTTGCTTCTGGTAGATCATATATGTGGCTTTCCTTCGAACTGATCTGCTCTTTATATAGAAAATTTTGAGACAATATTTCGAGTGATACAATTGCAAAATATGCATAATCACATAAAACTTTAAGGTGTTTGTAGCCAAGTGTAACAAGGGTAAAGCCCCCTAAAAATTCTCACCAAAACACGACAACACATCTGCTTAAAGAAATTGAACGCCAGATTACGGCGTTTCCATTTAAAAAATAAAATTCAGTACAAAATATAGACAAACAAGCCCATTATTTTCCGAATTCACGATCGGTGATCGTCGATGGTGAGGTCAAGTGTCTTGAAACAGTAAATCAAACAATCAACCGGAAAAAAGGTTAACTTTATTGTCGCAAAAAAGTGAAACAACAAATTCTTCGCGTTCTCAAAAAAAAAAAAATCTGCTGAAATATTAGCTATGCATTAACCTATCCAGCAGAGCATCCTATCATTGGGTAAAGGGTACTTGATATGAAAAGCATCTACGGGTGTGCCTATCATCTGAATAGCAAAAGAATGAAAAAAACGAAGAAAACATTACATGAATCACAAAACAATTGATGCAGATAGTTTTTGAACACAGAGAGACTGTCATCCCATAACTATCAAATTTGAATACTAAATATAGTGCACCCTACTTGATCGTTAATGCACAAAAACTCACGTCACGTGCAGGCGCAGTTGTAATTACGCCACAGCGAAAAAATGTGATGATTACAGACTAATACGTGCCCTAGTCGCAAATGTAAAAATTATACCCTGCATGTAACATGTAAATCTTCACTACTCAAGGTACTGTAATGAAGCTACCTGTAATAAAGCTGTGTTCACATTCTTTACTGCGTCATTATCTTGAAACACCCCGAAATATCTACAACATATTGATATTGAACGTAATGTATTCTCTGATATAATGTCTACTGTACAGTAGAGCAAGGTGTTAATGGCAGTTGCAATTATATATAAACCGTGCACGCTCCATTTAAAAAGCACGTAAAGGGGACACGTTGCTTACCGTAGTTCGTAACGCCTGGACTCATGAACGCGTCTCGCACCGTGGCAATGATGGCGCTAATGCGATAGCTCAAGAGCTCACAGTCCTGATCAAAAGAGCTGTCTGACTCGCCTGAAGCGCCAGCGAATCGCTTGAAATGGACCATATTGTCTGCCTCTTTCATTATTTATGCCTTGACACCTTCTTCTGCCAAGCACTTCTGAATCACGAGAACTGTGGGAGCCGTTTAGTTTTGCTTTTAAGAGGAGAACGCGATAGCGTTATCCTGCTCGTGGTGAGTACTTCCCCACTTCGTGCATAATTCAATGTTACTCGAGAATTCACATTGTGGATAACTACAATGCAATCTATGAATTTAAATGCGGCTTGTCTCAGTGATCGTTTACATAAGGCTGTATTCTAATTGAGAGCATTTTTAAAACCATGGGTGAATATGCAGAAGAAATGATTTCGAACTTGCAAAACGCCAACTACATGGTCTTAAGGGAGTGTGTGAAGTAAACTGTGTGTCCTATTGCAATAAATGACCTGCTTAAACAACAAAATTCCTCACCATATTTACAAGCTTTGATGCCCGATTCAGAATACCACGCTTGTGTCACGTGCCACGCAACTTTACAGCGATATGGCATGTTCTATGTGAAGCATGCACACAGCCCGCGTATGCATGTTGAGCACGAATTAATGTCACTTGCATGTGCAAGAACATCAAGTTATTTTCATAATACGTGGGGCCAATCTTTGCTAAGAGCCTGAAGGGTTTTGTGATTCATTTTACTTGCCTTTTTCTCAGTTGCTTCGTCAGGCACAAAGTGGTGACTTTTCGCTCTGAAACAATGAAGCTGACACCAACGATTGAATCTCCGCGAAACAAGCAAATTTCGTTCTCATAACATGAGTTGGTGAAGAACATCAATTGCAGTTCTTGAGTGGTGCATTCTTTTCTTATTATGCTTTATAATAAACAACTTTTATGCAAACATAAAAACTAAAAAAGCGCCTGTAGTTTTGTACAGGCAAGTTCGCGGATCTCTATACAAATTGCAGTCAGAGCAAAACTTCTGCAAATGTAAACTGAACTTGTGGCAAATACTCAAGCATACTGAGACAACATTCATTTAGTATTTAGATTACAGGGGTCTGAAGCGGGCGCACACATGTTTTGCTTCTTAGGTCTGATAGCTGAATGCTAATGCGAAAACTTTCTTATTAGTACCAGCCACTTAGACGCTTTTGCTTACTCTTCGCTCCTAAGTTGTTAATCCGCCTTACCTGATTCGCACTGAAGCTACCAAAAGACAGCTAAAATACCAGAGCAGCAAAAAAAAACATGTTCACGCACGCTGAACCTGAGCAGCTTTGTTGTGTGACTCTATCATGTTGCAGCCGCCTTCGCCATATGTACACTATGCTCCGCTTGACTCATTACAGGTGCTTTTAATTTCGTTTTGACTTCAAACATGGACAAAGTGATGAAGTAATTGTTTTCAGCATTTCATGTTATTTAAGCCGATCCAAGAGATGAAACGTGCAATTCGCCATCAGCCAATACGGCTCGCACATGCGCAGTGTTCTTATACATTGCTACAAATACGAAATATGTATTAAAACGCGGCTTTTTCTTGGTTTGCATCTTGACGTTACCTCCGTCAATTTTGAGCGAAATACAATCAACAATCTTCATGACACGCACCTTCAGAAGAACTCCAGCTAAGGGTTTTCAAAAAAGGGGCACTGAGGGTTTTGTAATATCGAAACTTCAATATCGAACGGTGAGAAAAATGCAGGATCAGAAACGTTCCGTATTCTAGCGTCTTACCGCGTGTTCTGTGTTTTAGCGCCAATCAGTCAGTTCTGAAATTATATTGCCTCACTGGGACGTAAGAAATATTCGTTCAAGAAATCACAGCTTATACATAGAGTGAATGATGATGAGTGGGGCGAAGCTTCGGAGGGTTTGATTGGTAAACCGTGAATCGTCCATCCGCTGGCTGCGTCCGACCGTGAGTATGTCTATCTGTCTGGTAGTCCATCTAGTGAACACTCTAAGTACCACCATCTCGCATCTTTTCATCATACATTCATCATATGCAAGTACCACCATCCGGTGGACATTGCAAGGACTTAAGAAAAGGCATCTACCTACTACTACTTCTTACATCCAGGACGCACGACCCACAACCTAAAGAGCTTCGCCTCCGAATGGCGAAATTCTACAGCTCGGCGAAGCATTCTCTAAACCCGCAGTATTGTGACGACGTCAATATACGCCACCACTTTATTTAAGCACTTACGCTTACTTTGATATCAAAATAACATGTGCCCAAAGCTATGTAGGCCACAAGCAATTTTTAGTCACTATGTAAGCAGGAGAGTTATGGAGGTCCCTTGCATGTAAGCATCCAATTTAAAGAACATATCTAGGGGCAAAGGCCTTTATAGCGGCACCCGTTAGTCCCTCGTAGCCGTTGTAGTAGTGTGTAACAAGTATAACATTTTGACCTCGAAGGTAGTGGCGGCGAGAGATTTCTTTATTGCGTTGTTGAAAAATAAAAGATAGTGCTCAATGTGCTTGCCAATGGCTGCTAAGGGGGAATGAGAGACAGGAGAATCTGGCTTTTTGTTAACGCGCACGCTGCGAATTTATTGTTGTTCAACAACGCACAGAAGACAAGAAAGGATTGCTACGTTATACTCGCTGGGCGTGACCTAGTTTTTAAAAAGGTTTAGCGAGCGTGCGGCCACAGTGCCATGAATACAGTGAACCAGTATATACCATGAACTCGAGGTGGTTAAAGGTGGGAAGAAGACACAAAGCGCAAGCCGTAAAAAAAGTGTGCGTGTGCCTCTTTTCGTTCAGTTCTTAGGATGTCCGCTGGATGGCGGTGCTTCTATATGAGAAACATATGATAAAAAGATGCAAGATGGTGGTACCTGGAGTATTGAATAGGTGGACGAACGGACACACAAACAGATGCATAAATGGACGCACGGATGGCCGCACGGACGGATGGACGCATGGATGGACGCAGGAGCGGATGCATGGATGAAAGCAGGGATGGACGCACAGATGAACGTGCGGACGCACGAACAGAAGCAGGCGCGGACGGGTAGATGGACGCACGAGTGGCCACACAGACGTACTCATGGATAGACGGAAGCAATAACGAATGGACGGACGGATGCTTCGCCCCACTATCCTTCATTCACTGCGCGGATATGCTGCCATTTTTTTGTTTCGTATGACACCAAGGTTGTGGGAAAGTGGTGCACCCTTTGTAGGGTTCTTCATGTATTAAAGCGATTCACATTCGCCCTTTCAGTCGGAATCAATTCAAAGTCTTGATTTCAACCTTCCCCCTCTTTGAAAGGCACTTAAAATCGGGAGCTGGGGCGGAATACAATGAATAATTCTTTTTCACATAAATCTGGCCACCTTACTTCACGGCGGATTGTTGTAATATAAAAAATTGGCAGCATATCCACGGAGTGACTGATTGAGTGGGGTGACGCATTCGTCAGTCCATTCGTTCTTGCTTGCGTCCATCCATCCGTCCGTCTGTGTGACCATCCATGCGTCCATCCACCCGTTCGTGCGTGCGTCTGTTCGTGTGTTCATCCCTTCGTTCATCCATGCATCCGCCCCTGCGTCCGTTCATGCGTCCATCCATGCATCTGTCTGTGTGTCCATTCGTCCATCTCTACAACACTCCATGTACCACCATCTCGCATCTTTTCATCATATAATCCCCATATAGAAGCACCGCCATGCGGCAGACATTCCAACGACTAAATGAGAGGTGGCACACGCACGCTTTCCTACGGCTTGCGCTTCGGGTCTACCTCCCACCTTTAACCACCTCGACTTCATGGTATATACTTGTTCACTGTATTCATGGCACTGCTGCCAAACGCTCGCTAAACCTTTCTAAAACCAAGGAGGTTACGCCCAGCGAGTATACCGTAGCAACGTTTTCCTGTCAGATAGTGCTCAATGTAAATGCCAATGACTGCTAATTGGGATCGCAGCGTGCGCGTTAACCAAAAGCCGAATGCTCCTGTCTCTCATTCCACATTAGCAGCCATTGGCATGTACATTGAGCACTATTTTGTATTGTTCAACAACGCATAAAAGAAATCTCTCACCGGCAGCACCTTGAAGGTAAAAATGTTATATTCGTTACATACTACAACGGCTACAAGGGATGAACGGGTGCCGCTATAAGTAGCTTCGCCCATAAAAGTTGGTTCTGAGGTTCGACGCCCTCGAGGGTAGGGTAGGGCAGCTGGAAAACGTCTCGAAAGACGACCGACCCGCAGGAGCGAGACTGGTCAAGAGCAAGCCGTACAGTAGACCACCTGCGGCTGAGAACAGCTGCATAGAAAACTCGAGTAGCCAACATGGCGCCGCCTAATGAATACACGATTTGGCAGTGGAATTGTCGTGGGTTTCGTCGTAAGTGGGGTAACCTGCAGCAATTCGTAAAAACCAAGCAAGCACCAGATGTAATCGCCCTCCAGGAAACTGGGGGGACCGCATAATTATCAGGATACAAATCATATAGCACTTTAGCTGAAAAAGCAACAGTAACCACACTGATACATCGTAATATAACGGCTGTAGAACACGATACTGGCGTACGCAACATAGACCACGTCCTACTAGAAATTCTCCCGTCTCGAAAAAAGGAGGGAAGCTTGTTTGTGCTGAACGTGTACAGTCCACCACGACAAAAGGTAAAGTTTGGCTCGCTTTTCCGCAAAGTGCTAAACGTAGCGGGCAGACAAGCACCGATCGTCGTGGGCGACTTTAACGCACCACACGCCGCCTGGGGTTACACCATCGAAAACGTTAAAGGCCGCAACCTGTGGAACGACGCGCAGCACGAGGAGCTCACGCTAATAACTAACCCACAAGACCCTACCAGAATGGGGAAACAGCGTCAGTAGAGACACCACGCCGGACCTTACATTCATAAAGAATATATCCAACCCTCATTGGACCAACACTAACGTAAATCTAGGCAGCGATCACTACATTGTATGCACAATTCTACAAGCAGGTCCGCGTAAAAAGAAAGGTAGAAAAATAATGTTAACCGAGTGGGACACCTTTCGTAAATAAGAGAGGACGATGCTACAGAGACCATCGAAGATATACAGAAGTGGACAGACACACTCCAGCGTAGCGTGCAGAAAGCCACCAAACATGTTCCCGAAGAGGCAGGAATGGAAGAAATGGACAGTAAGCTCTTACACATGTGGGAGGCAAAACGCAGCCTGCAAGAGCGCTGGAAAGGTCAAAAGCACAACCGGCGTCTAAGAAAGAGAATCGTCGCGCTCGACAGAGACATAGAAGACTACGCAAATAGGCTGTCCCAGCAGCAGTGGGCAGGCATGTGCACTTTAATGAACAGGCAGTTCGGAATGTCCAAAACTTGGAACATTCTCCGAGGCCTCCTTGGTCCAGAAGGCACGAAAACAACACAAAGACAAAACCTGCAACGGATACTACACAGCTACGCAGGTACAGAAGCAGAGCTCTTACGCGAGCTACGCCAGACATACGTAGGAGATGCCACAAAGGCACGACTCCCAGAGTACGAAGGGAAGGATAACGTCGACCTCGACGCCTCCATCACAGAGGCAGAGATTCGATACGAACTCGGACGACTCAATCCCAAGTCCGCCCCGGGTCCCGACGGTATAACAAATAAAACACTTCGCAACTTAGATGACGAATCCGTCACTGCTCTCACAAAGTACATAAACGAATGCTGGGAGAAGGGCGCCATACCCCATCAATGGAAAACCGCCAAAATCATATTAATACCCAAGCCGGGCAAAAGCCGCTCATCGGAAATCTCAGGCCCATTTCATTGATGTCCTGCATTGGAAAGCTCATGGAAAAAGTAATTTTAACTCGTCTCGTCAGATACATGGACGACAACGAGCTATACCCACACACCATGATCGGCTTTCGACCAAGACTCTCGACGCAAGACGTCATGTTGCAGCTAAAGAATGAAATCATAGACGCCGAAACGCACACCCTGGATACAAAAGCCATTCTGGGCCTTGACCTGCAGAAGGCATTTGATAACGTCACCCACGAGGCCATATTGCGCAACTTGCAAAACCTACACGTAGGTCGGAGAGTGTACGATTACATAAAAGATTTTCTCACCAACCGTAAAGCTACAATCATGGCCGGGGAAGTGGAATCCGAAGAATTCGTTCTAGGCAACAAGGGAACACCACAAGGTTCGGTGCTTTCCCCTTTCCTATTCAACGTGGCGATGCTTGGTTTACCCTCAGAGCTGGAACGCGTCGAAGGGCTTCAGCACAGTATCTATGCGGATGACATCACCCTATGGGTGACGGGCGGGAGTGACGGTCACATAGAAGAGATTTTACAACAAGCAGTAAATACGGTAGAGCGATACGTGGAGAACAATGGCCTAAAATGCTCTCCTCAAAAATCGGAGTTATTACTCTACAGACCTACAAGCAGAGGTCGCAAGCGCATTCACGAACGACACAACATCACAATCTTAGCAGGAGGTTACCCAATACCTCAGGTACAACACATAAGAGTTCTGGGACTCCGAATATCCGAGAACGGACATAACGGGGAAGCAATAAAGCTCCTGGATAACAACACCCAACAAACCATTCCAATGATTCGAAGAATCGCCAACAAAAACTACGGCGTGAAAGAACACAACTTAGTGCAGCTCATCCAAGCCTTCGTCGTCAGCCGCATAGTGTATGTGACCCCATACCTCAAGTTGCAAGTGGCGGAAAAACAAAAGATAGAATGCATAATTAAAAAAGCATATAAGCAAGCCCTCGGATTACCGATCACCACGTCTAACGAAAAGTTCGAAGCGTTAGGAATGCATAACACGCTAGACGAACTTATTGAGGCTCATATGATAGCGCAATATGAACGACTCGCGCAAAGCAACACGGGAAGACACATCCTGCACAAACTTGCAATAACGTACGCTGGCCAAAGCGGCAATAAATACGATATCCCAAAAGAAACCAGAGAGCGCATCATAATACCTCCGTTACCCAGAAACATGCACCCCGAACATCACCGGGAGCGGAGGAATGCAAGAGCGAGAGCACTGCACAAGAAGTTTCAACATGACGCGGACGTGGTATATGTAGATGCAGCCGAATATACAGACGGTCGACACATGGCAATAGTCGCTTCAAATCAAGCGGGCCACCTGCTTGCTAGCGGCACCATTAAAACAGGAAATTCGGAAATCGCTGAAGAAACGGCCATAGCGCTGACGCTTGCGTCCACAAGGGCCAGCGTCGTAATCAGTGATTCTAAAACCGCGATTCATAACTTCGCTAACGGAAGGGTCTCGAAAGAGGCGTTAAGAATCTTAAATAACTTTCGCGGAGAGCGCGACGTTTATGTTATATGGACGCCCGCCCACTCCTCCCTCCCGGGCAATGAAACCGCACACACCCTAGCTCGAGAGCTAGCGAGCCGAGCAGGGGCAGGAATGACGCGGAGCCCGCGTGCGGAGAGAGACCGCATGTTCAGTTACAACGAAATTACCAAGCACTGCAGATTAGGGAGGCAGCATTACCCGCCACCACACTCCTCATTAAATAAGCAGCAGGCGACAGCGTGGCGCCTATTACAAACAAACACGTTCCCAAACCCAATCGCTTATAATCATTGTTACCCGGACCTCTACTCAGACAGATGTAAACACTGCAATCAGCGGGCGGACCTCAAACACATTATCTGGGCTTGCCCCAACATCGTGAAGGGGCCAAACACATACATGAATACGGAGCAGTGGGAGACCGCGCTGCTAAGCTCAAGCATCGAGGACCAACTACAGGTCATCAGGCAAGCCGAAGATGCCGCTAGGGCCCAAGGACTCCTAGCTGCCATCTAAGGGAGGGGAGTCAACTCCTCTAACACTTGCCGTTTCAATAAAAGTTGTTTCTCTCTCTGAGGGAAACCGAGTGTCCCAGCGTTTCTGGATTTCTGCAACGAATCGTGTCCATAACTGAGCATTCAGCTGTGCGCGACGCCCTGCGAACAAAAATTGCTCCCATAAACTGAACTCCGTTCGATGACACCGTAAAATATTATGAATGATATTTGAACTTCGCACCTCCAAGAGTGGAATGCGATGACGTCTTCGGACTCGAGCGCAATGCCTTCCCTATGAGTAGCCTGAATTCTGTTCTCCGTGCATGCCTCATCTCTGCAGTATAGAATTTAAGGGCTGTGCGCGTAAAACTGACCGCTTTGAAGTGTCCTAGAATGCCTAATGCAAGTACAAGTATTCTTTTCTGAATTATTTTTTTTGCCAAGGGTCATTAGGACACCATGTAAAGCTACTCAGCTGCTCACTTTGCTGATGCTTTTACTGCTGAATGATTGATGATTGATACGTGGGGTTTTATGTCCCAAAACCATCATATGACTATGAGAGACGCTGTAGTGGAGGGCTCCGGAACATTGACCACCTGGGGATCTTTAACATGCACGCAACTCCGAGCACACGGGCCTACAACTTTTTCGCCTTCATCGAAAATTCAGCCGCCGCAGCAGGGATTCGATACCGCGACCTGCGGTTGAGCAGCCAAATACCTTAGCCACTAGGCCACCAAAGCGGGGTCTGTTACTGCTAAGAAGAATAAATATGTGCGAGCACTTTGTAACGGGTGGGCGTTTAAAACCCATAGTCGTTTGTATATTTTGCACGCTTGAACAGCTGTAGCGATTTCACACTGGCACTACTCAATAGCGCATGCCCTAAAGTGACTTTTTCCAGAACTTGGCATTCATATATTTTTACTTTTTTTCTCCAATGCAGGGGGGGGGGGGGCTCTTCGGTCACCAAACTCAGCAGCCATGCTCTGCATGAACTCTGCAATTTTTCGCTAATTTCTCCGCGTTAATTGCTTTTTATCAAGTAAAAATCATCACTACAGTGTCCGGAAGCATCTCTGGACTCGACATGCACCATTTTTGGCCCGGTCCACCAGATTCTTTGTCATTTTCCGACGTTTTCATAACTTGGACAACGCTGCGTCTAGCTGACCACGCCTAGGCTTAGCACGAGCGAAGCCGGCTGCGGCACGCAGCTGCGTCGACCACCCGGCCCCATAGAGTTTCTCAAAATTTACTTAAAGGGCACTCTGGCGCTGCGATCGTTCAGCGACCATGGGAATGGTGGGTAGTACACACATTTGCCTAGTCTTCGTACTTGCGGGCGGCGAATCGTTTTTGCGGCTTTGTTTATTGCGGTGTTTCGGTTTTGTTTTGAAAGAAAGATTCAATGCTTTTGAACTTCGTGAGCCAATTTGGAAAGTAAGTCTAAAAATAAAATGATGAAGCGCAACCTCTGAACATTTGCTAATACTTGTTTCGTATGAAAAGAGCTCCAAGTCACACGAACACACACGGAGCCAAAGGCAGGCCAGAAGTACGAATCTTAGACAAATGTGTGTACTACCCATCATTTCCATGCTCGCTGAAGTGCCGTGCGTTGCAGCTACCATAGACACTAACGCCAGAGTTCCTTCTATTAAGTATTGTGGGAAACTCTATGCCCGGCCCTACTCGATGCCAGGACGCTCGGATCGCTGAAGTTGGCCTCAGCCTCATCGAGGCCCAACGCCGTTTCCCACAACCGTTTCGCAGCCTTCGCTACGAAAGGCGTGGGACTTTCGTTCTGGCGGCAACGACACTACGACCACCGACGCGATCAACGACCAAGAGAGGCTGCGCAGATTCGGCCGCACCACAGTCACGGTGCGCTGCAATGACTTACATCCAAGCGACATCATGGCATAGAAAACTTCCGGAAAACAAAAAAACGGCAGATGGCACGTACACTGGAAATCGATGATATGCAAAACACAAATAAGAAATGTTGATATGTCACTTCGAAATCAGCAATACGTTACGAGGTGGCGGTAAATGATGTCGTAAATGACTTCCGTCTCATGATTATCCTGCATGTGTCTTTTACCTTCGTCAGCTGTTCAGATCACGTGATACGAAAGTTAGTATATGTGGAGCTAGCAAAATGGCGGGGAGCACGCTATGAGCGTCAGTGTTGTCATTTCTTCGTATGACACGCGTGTCATAGTTATCATGTTTGCACCCTTGATATACCTTCATGATCCATCGACGTTACGTAACACCAAATTTGGTATATGTGGAGCTAGTGAAACGTCCTCGAGTGCATCATGAAGGGCCCAATGTACTCCAACGTGACATTTCACGCACGCGCATGCTAGGCACAGCGATGCTCATAAGCGAAAACGCAAGCACACTATAGTGTGATGCCAGGCACGACCAGCGTCGGTCAGCGCGGATCGACGGCAACCGGCGCGAAATGAGACACACTGCAATTCGCGCCGATGCATTACCCATACAACACTGCGTCTCCGTCTGTTCGTGACGGAGGGACGCCGGACAAGCTGAAACGTGCATGCGTCAAAGCAACGCAGCGCGGCGCTCATCTGCCAGCATATGTAAAGACCGGCGCCTGGCATGGCAACGCCGGCGTGACCCGACGAAGTGAACGCTGGCGAGCACACGACTGCGTCACGTTGAAATGTATTGGCGCCTTGACTGCGGCATGCAGTGATGTTCTCACTTGATATGCATCGCATGATTATCATGTTTGCACCAGTCACATACCTTCGTCATTCAATCGCGTCACGTATTAACAAATTTAGCATATGTGAAACTAGCGAGACGGCCCGCTAGCGAATCATCAGTGTGGCACGGAGTCATGTTTGTTAAATGACACGCATGTCGTAATTATTATGCTTGGATATGTCATTTACCTATGTCATCCGTTCGGGTAGCGTAATACCGAGTTTGGTAGATGTGAAGCTAGCGATACGGCCGCGAGCGTATCAGGTTGGTAGCATGTAGTCATGTTGTTACATGACACGCATGTCATAATTTTCATCTTAGGGTCTGTCGCTTGTGTTCGCCATGCAATCAGGCCATACCATACCAGCTTTGCAACATATCATATGAACGAAACAACCACAAGGGCTGCAGGACCGCGAAATGCATATCATGACATTTATGGTGTACATGTAATGTTTTTCATGTCACGAGTCGTCGAATATGCTCTTCATACAGTCATAATGTGCATTACTAAGTTTGGTATCGATACCGATATCGAAACGGCCAGGAGAACTAAAAGTCGTAGGAGGCTAGATAGATAGATAAATAGATAGATAGATAGATAGATGAATAGATAGACAGATAAATAAATAGATAGATAGATAGATAGATAAATAGATAGATAGATAGATAGAAAGATATTTTAGATAGATAGATAGAAAGATAGTTAGTTAGATAGATAGATAGATAGATAAATAGATGGATACGCTCTTAGTCACCGAAGCTCGCTAAGAAGTGTTTAGCCTTGAATGAGCAACCAACTTGATAAGTTTCAGCTCAACGACGTTACCCAAAGCAGCTGCCAACTTCACAATTTAGGGAAGCTCAAGCAAAACGCATGATAGCAAAAAACATCAAAGCGTCCCGCATGCCACTGAATTCGCCGCGGGAAGAGCAGAAGATTGTAATAAGACCGAGAGGAGGGCTATGCCTAGCGAGACTCGAAGCCGAAATTGTAAAGTCCGTAGTCATAACAGCAGCCAACGTTCCCAAGACCGTAGCGAAAGCGGATACAATCTGCACTAACTCCACGCAGAACATCATCGTGATCTGCACGCCCGATGAAGAATGAGCAGGTTACTATGCAAACGTACGGTCTCTGTACATTGAGGGCTGTAACTGGTAAATGCATGCCTATTACACCGCGCCTCACGGCACAGTGAAAAATTCATCCGTGGAATCTAAGTAGAGATCCCTGTCGAAGATCTCTACGAGAATATCATTAACCAAGCAAGTGCACAGGCCCTCGAGGCGTACAGGGTTGGAAACACTCGATCGTCATTTGTTCGCAGGAACAAAGTTTCCCAACTACATAAAGTACGGCTCCATTTAGTGAGGTGTGCATTATACAGAATACATCCCAACGTGTGAAGAACATGTGGCCAAATCGGCCATCGGGTCGATCTGTGCCCTACACCGGAAATCAAGTTCTGCTCTGTATTGGAGCCCACACCACGGGCACAGGAGAATGTACTATTAAGTACATGGTGCTCTCAACGCAGATGGGAGCGCAGAAACGTGTGCTCAACGTTTTCGTTGCACGACTTCCTGCCGCTGCCACCGCAACATCTGCAAGAACGGAAGGAAGCACATCTATCAAAGAAAAGACAAAGTCGCTCAAGCAAGCGCAAAATAAGCAGGGCACGCTCGGCGAGCCGCGGCAGAAGGACCGGCGGCTAGCGCAGCGAGAGCAAGAATTACAACCACAACCAGCAGCGACTGGGCAACGTGATGGGTGGGCCCATCACGTTGCCCAGTCGCAATCAACTCGCAAGCGGTGAACCGCAATTCGCTCAGCCATGTTGCTCAAGCGAAGGACGACATGACCCAGTCACTACGCTAGGAAAACGACCAGCTAAAGCGAATCATCGCGGGACAGAGAGCTGAAATACAAAAGATGAACGGTAGGTTGAATCAACTCATCCATGCGCAGCAGCAGCAACAACAGCAGCAGCAGCAGCTCTTACAGTAACAGAAACAAAAAACTCCGACATTACCGCCGCAGGCTTAACCAAGACCCCCAACGCCAATGGAAAACGACACAAACTTCGCCATGAAGGTACAAGCCCCAGTGCCACGGAAGCTTACAGCTCACAACCCGATACGACCAACACTCCTAGGACAAGTGAATCGGCACCCAAGAAGAGAGCGCTACATTGTGTACGTGAACGAAAACTCAACGCTAGCTGGAAAGCCTATAACAACGTCAATATCGACTAGAACAGACCATGAAAGCCAATCACGAGACCCTGAGCCATGCCATCAAGGCTATTACCGATCGTCTCGATGCTATCAACGCACGCCTCAACGCGCCACTGACACCCGTACATGGCATTGCAGTTTACCCTGAAAGGAATACAGACCAAGCTCGATGTACTAATACACGCGCTTACGGCGTCAGAAACTAATCACACAACAAGCCTTCACAAAATAGCCGGGATAGATGGGACAACGGCTACAGGTATCGCTAACCAAAGAAACAGAGCACGGACACAAAAGCATGACCCGCTCATGTGAAAATGAAATCACAACGGCCTACAGGAGAGAAAAGCACCGTTACAACAGTACATACGCCAAAGCACCAAGGGACCCAAAGTTTAAATACTAGAACACATGCACAGTGAAACCCCGCCGACGCTACCGGAGTGCAGTTGCTTTGCGAAGCCCCCCCCCCTGTTCAGGAACAATTGGGAAAGGCGCAGAGCAGGGGGTCTGCACCTTGGTAGAAAAGAAAGTACTTCTATAAGCAACCTGTACAGTCATCTGAAGCACTTCCAGAAAAAAATTACACACTCTTGTGCACAAAGTGCAACAGCTTGGTGGCTCTAAAGTAACCCTATTGTGCGGAGACTTCAACGCTCAACATAGAGCATGGGGTATCCATACAAGACGGCGGAGGGCC
>WOVY01008389.1:0-24809 GCA_013436015.1 Rhipicephalus annulatus | reverse complement strand
ATACGGCGGCCGTAATCCTCTCATCTATTTTATCGGGCATTCATTTGCACGCAGCCTAGAAGTGTTGGTTGGCATCACTTGAGCCGTGGACGGCGAGTGCGAACCCTATTTCTAACCAGCTGGCATCCCGTGGCACTTGAGCTGTTACAGAGTGGACATGCTGATCTAAGCCCTTGCTTATTGCCTGATTCCATCATAACTGCCAGCGCGAGACCAGCGCTGTGAATGATCTAAATAACAGAAACCTGAGGGCTCATTTCTTCGCTTGATACTACCCTAACGAGAAACTAGAGATAGCTATATAATGACGTGTAGAGGATGCTAACTTTATTCGTTTTATTTGTGTTGTAAGTCATCATATCGAAGTCAAGAAGGTGACGTGAACAAAGATCAACCTGCCACCAGCACAGGCCAAAGCCTGACGAACTGTTTGAGAAAGTGCATAAGCTGGCTCTATATTTATGATATTCTTTAGCGCCACCAAGACAGTACCAAACTAAAATCTCCCCTCGATATGGATTTCATCTCTAAGATTCTGCAAAACACCCTGTTGCTTTTGTATCGAGCTATCTCTAAGAGTTTGCTTCTGGATTCTTTTGTAGTTGCCTTTCAATGCGTAGTCATATGGCAGTGAATGAAATATTAGTCCGAATACTACGCCCACCTTTATTTTATATTTCATTCTAGCCGTCAACCGCTGCACTGGAAGCAAGGTCGTATGGCGCAATTTTTATTCACCTGCCCGTGGTGTGAGAAGCACCATATGCCTTGTCACGCAAGGCTGAAACGTGGACGGACAAACTTAAAGGAACACTGCAAAGAATTCAGGCAATTTCGTAAAAACCCATTGCACCAGTAGACCAAGTTTTAACAGTAATTTACAGACTTATTCAAGATCGTGGTGTAAACTGCACTTTATAACAGCGCTTTAAACTGGGAATCAGTGTAGATCACTGCAGCTCAGCCAAACGCGTTTACAACCACCCATTCGCAGTACGCCATCTATTCGAAGCGTGACGTACCCAGCCTGCTGATCTGATTCGATGTGGAATGTGCGTGAGATCGGCTCGTAGTGTGGCGGCACCTGTAGGTTCGGATATCAACCACTTCATGATGCTCGTCCCTGCAGCCAGATGGTGCGTGTGCTGCCTGGCTTTAGCTTTCGAGATGCACGCACCCTGTCGACGCGTAATCTCGGTACTCATGAATGGGCGAAACTCGAATAGTCGAGTGTGCTCATAAAATCTCTGCGATCGCCAGCGACACCAGCGTGTCTCATGAGTTGAGGGTGCAAGGCAGGAGGGAAAGGTCAATATAGATATAATCATTCGCAGCGGGCCGTGATACAGGGCGTGTCACTAAATTGTGGTGAAAATGGTTTGGGTGATGTTCTAGTCTAAACGCTGGTAGAACTTCAGGAAACATTTTTGCCCCCCTTTAACACTCCACTAAGTTGAATAAAAAAGACAGACTAGGTATCGAATAGACGAACTATTCAGCACGCAGCAGCCCGGGAAGTCCTGTTTAACGGAATTGAGTACCTTCACTACTAGTCTGGAAAAGCGTCCTGAGTCGAGTCGCTCGGGACCGCGAACTCGAAAAATACAACCACAATACTAGTGAAACATTGCGGAATGCGTGTGTGTCGTCTCTTTTGTTGCAGTGTGTCTGTGTTCACGCTATAAAAGTACATCTATGATTATAACCCAACTAGGCCCAAAATAAGCGTTAGTAAAACTAAGTATATAACGATTCATCCAAGTCCAGTAATTTTCCCGGGCCACTCGACCGTCTGATTTGCGCACATAGGGCGTGGTGCTTAAGAATTAGTTGTCCAGCTCTAAATAGTTACGAAGTCTTGATAGGCTCGATAGGCTCCTCCCAACGTTCAGATACTCCTAGTATCCATCTGTATTCTGTCTTTTGGCAGTGATATTGAGCTCACCGATTCACGCTTGTGATGCTTTTGTATATGAACACATGGCAAAGCTCTGCTCCAATATCTTGGTTAAAAACGAATAATTGTTTTCAGCTACGTTTGGTGCACTTGGTTGATGTATGATCTATCCCAATGGCAGATGAAACAGATGTCAGGCTCGTGTGTGCTGACAAGGCACCGCGCCAGCCGCAAACACTTCTGAGGCATATGTACCGATGGTGTCATTTATTTAGGGAGGATAAAATTTCGACAATGTCTTCTTACATTCAGACCATTCAGACGACTCTCTCTGTATCAGCTGTGCGCCTTTTTTATTGCCACGACTCTTAAAGTCTTTTATGTGCCCGTTCTAAGCTTGGAAATAGTTGAAAAATAAGCGAGCGTGTGAGCGCGTGAAAGATGCGAGCGCTGTTAATTAGAGAGAAATTACTACAAACTCAGCTCAATGAAACTGATTTACGTTTTGCCTTTCGGACGTAGTTGCGTGTTCCAGCCATGGCCAACACGTCACTGCCTAATCCTCCGTTTTTTTTTTGACACCAGGTTTTTTTTTGTTTCTTGAAATTGATAGTCGTTGCATACAAACAATAACTCACCTGCTCCTGCTTTTCCTCCAGTTTTCGCCACGACTGCGCAGTGACGCGTTGTAAGGAGAAACGTGTAATTAGTATGAATACTTGTTTCTGAAAAGCGCAGAATCATATAAATATTAAGGTTATCGGCCAGTAATTTACAGCCTAAAATTGCTCATTTACCTAAATATATGAAACAAAAGAGGCACCACGCACTTTAAGCAATAGAGGACCTACTCAAACAACTGAAGGCCATTGCACGTCGCGTGACTCGAAGGATTCATCATCTTCGTGAAGTTTCTGTCGGTCCTCCTGAGAGGAGCATTTCACCTATTTCTTTTTGAACCGAAAAGTTTGTCGGCATTACGAAATACGATTACTCCGCGTGATTACTTGCAAACACAGTAGGATTAGCGAGCTATGTTATTACGCATTGATATGTGTGTTGTTGCACTTTTATTCCGGTTTGGAAAGCTCAAAGTTGGAGTGCACTGGTAATTTGTGATTGCCTTTAGTTTTTGCGATAGCTGCCATTCAATAATAAATATTGAAAATGAGAAATCGAATATGCGAGTTCATTCGATTGTCATAGAGATAGGCAATTTCGTATGTTTTTTGCGTAATTGTTTCTCAATAAAATAATGGTATGATTTAGACCAGCGAGTGTACATGGTGTGTTCAGCTACTTCTTCAGGTTTTAATGCCTAAACTTAGGTCATTAGGTTATTCATGGGACGCCATAATGACAGCCACTTAAACCACAAAATATCATGAGGCACCAATTGTTTAACCATAAAGGTCGAGTGCAAAAAGACGAGGCACAGGAAAGAACAGAGAAGAAAGAACGCTCACCATCAACTTATTTTATTACGAAATCATTGTAAAAAAAAAGCGCAGATAATCATACGTCACAACCGCGGCTGCGCACATCACCAAGCTGCTGAAAGTTTACTGTGTGGTAGGGGTATAGTTTATGAATTGCCATTGCCCGCCGCGGTGGTCTAGTGGCTAAGGTACTCAGCTGCGGACCCGCAGGTCACGGGATTGAATCCCGGCTGTGGCGGCTGCATTTCCGATGGAGGCGGAAATGTTGTAGGCCCGTGTGCTCAGATTTGGGTGCACGTTAAAGAACCCCATGTGGTCAAAACTTCTGGATCCCTCTACTACGGCGTCTCTCATAATCATATGGTGATTTCGGGACGTTAAACCCCACATATCAATCAATTACGAATTGCCATTTAGTTACGGCTATTCATGCACCGGGAAAAGTGGCTGATGTCAAAACTAGTGGGCCCGGGAGCATGAGTTGACGCTCATGAACGATAAGGGCGCGCATCTTTCTGTGCACTGCGCGGTGTGCGAATGTGTGCCTTTGTTTGATAAATTGAACGTGCTAAAACGCAGAAGGAAAACGGCTGCTCGTGAACTGTTAAAGGCATTCTATAATAAATTGAAGGGCGAAGTTTCCGCTATAGCCAGACGTCAGTGCGTTTGTGGGAGTGCGAATCACAATTATAATCGCCGTAGCATGTTATAATATCAGATATGAACAGCTTTCTGATATGCGCAACCACGGTTTTAACGTATGATCTCCATTTTTTGTACAATTCTTTCGCAATCAAATCAGGTGGTATTGAGCGTTCTATCCTGTCTTCACTATCTGGTGCCTAGTCGTTTTTTTTTTGCGCTAGACCTTCGTGTTTAGACTAGCACCAAGTCACCCGGCAATGCACTTTACTGTGGGTCTCGTGTTGCCTACGAGGCCAGTAATCGGGTAAAACATTTGGTTGGATGTTATTCAGAGTACGCCGTAGATATCTCGTCAGCGTTGGCGGATTTAACGCGAGTGAAAAGATGTGATGGCGCCAATAAAACGTCGCGTAGCGAAACCACACATGATGCTGTTAAAACTTCGATGAGCGGGCTCTACAGGGGCGACATGATACCGGAAGTGCTGCAATACGATGGCTGGAACAGCGATGTTTAGTGTGTGAAAGATCACTTCAATAGAGTTAGAAAAAAAAGCAGCAGCTTTAAAGGTCACTATAATGGCTTTTTCGATAGCAATATATGACAAAACTTGCAGCCCAGAAGGAAGGGTATGAACGTGAAATGGTTGGCAGGATTTAAAAGTTTTGAAGGGCTGACAACTGGGCAAGTTTGGCGCCACAAGGTAAGAAGAGTGCACACAAAAAAGGGGAACATAAAAGGCAAGCGCCGATTCTCAATTGAACTTTTGTTTATAAGCACAGACAATAATATAAACTCACGCGAGGTTTCATACAGATAACAAACCCGTACATAAACGTATGATATTAAGTGTGAGCAAGCAAAGAAAATAAATAAAAATAACAATATCTCTACTCATTCAAGTTTATTATTTTTATTTTGTACGGCTACTGACGGGAAGCTGAAGCATGATTATTTTTCCTTTTGTATGTGTCAAGCCTTGTTACTTTCTCGAGTTGTCGGGTTATGATGTCACTACACTGTGCTGGTTTCTCTGAACTCGACTTCACATTGTCAATTCCGACAATGCGTAGCCGTATGCAATGGGTCATCTCTAGGTACACCTGAATCATGTTCTCTTATCATGAAAGCTTCCTATCTGGGCTATGTATGAATGGCCTCATGTCAGGAGGATTCTGTAAACAACACCCGAGGCACCCTCAGTTGCTTCAGATATGTGATTAAGGCCACAACCTACACTATTCTTTTCTGTTTTTTTCATTTCCGCTACTTCGTTCACACGATGGCAAATTCCAGGTAATTTTCGAGCACCGAAAAAAAAACATATAGATACTGCTTTCACGAACTACATATTTTCCCACGCGTTTTAGCCAAAAACAAGCAAAGCGCCAGGATGCTAGGCAATGCAAGATTGTTGGCTGAGAAAGTATATGTCTGACTGTTTGTATGCGTAAACTTTATGGATGTCCTTTGTTTCTCAAGTGAAGAATAGTAACAACAAATTAAGAGCAAGCATTGCATAAGCAGCATTGCTTCTCTTGAAAATGAAGCGAATGCTTATCTGTTTCATATGTGCATGGGCTGGGCAAGGTGACGTGTAGTTATTCAAATGCGCTGATTACGAGAACGAGGTGTCAGACTAAATAGTAGACTGCAAAGTTATCGACGTGGTTTTAGTTGCATTAGTTCTTGCTAAGGTTTTTTAGACCAAGAAGCTTTCACAAAAAGAAAAAAAAAACTTTGAGCCATCTTTCAAATAAAGTGATAAAAAGTTCATAGGTTGAAAAAAAAAACTCCTATTGCCCTATCTTTGTTCCCCTTAAATGACTCGAAGTTTGCAGCCCTCCTATTCGATGTATTTATGCTGCGCCCTGCCACCCTTCGAAAGCTGTCAGCCCCAAGATGGTTTTGCGCGCCTTCGAAATTGGAGGCCTTTCACTGGGCTTTTTATCACCTCCGTAATGGACTAGTTTTACCAAGCTACGATTCAAGCTACGATGTCTTGTGCAGACATTATAATATGACGTTACATATTCTGATGTCCACAATACCCTATCGGAAAAAAAACGAATGGTGGGCATGGTGGAAACCACCACCCACCATTATAGTGGATTAGTGTAGTGGGTGAATGGTGGGAAATGCCCACCATGGCGCATGGTGGGTATGGTGGGTGCTGCAGTGCCGGCAACACTTGAGCGCGAAATGACGTCATAATCACCGTGACGAGCTGCCACAAAAAAATTAAAAAGAATTCTATAAAAACAGTATAAAAAACACCGTTCCGTAAAAAAAAAAACAAGGCGCCACGGAGGATCGAACGTGCAACCTGCGGATTCCCATTCAAAGACGCTAACCACTGCGCCACACCAACAAACGATGTATGGGTGTTAATACTTAGTTGGCATACAAACTTACGGTTCAACTTAAGTTATGTTTGTCGTGTACACAACATAGACAAGATCTACACCTGCTACTAAATATTGCACATTTATTAAACACAAGCAACTGCGGCCTGTAACGATTGCCACTATGTTAACGGCACTAGTGCTATTTTTTTTACAATTCACAACTTCAAGAAAAAAACCAAGTGGACTGGGGAGCAGGAATAGTTTACCGGCGGGGTCTGCCAAGTTTAATATCCGTTTCGCGCTCGTTCTAAAGGGTGACATCTGCTCACGCTTTATCAGGCCTCTAGGCTCAATCCATAGATACGCCCACCTAATTCATTTGTTTGAGCATTGGGATGCTTTTCGCGCAATGTAGAGGGTGGTCGCGCCAGCGCAATGCTGTAGCTTTTTTCGCTAAGCAACTTCATAACGGCTTCGCCAAAACGAACGCAGTGTGCCGGAAACATTACGCTTCATGTTGGTTCACCAAGCATACGAAATTGCCACGTCTGAGTTTCTCGTACAAAAGCTAGAGAAGTGCCGGCGAGTGCGACCGGCGGCTGTCGGTGAGAAGACAAATTACGTTCTCTGGGAGTGCTTTAATCGCGTCGCATCGATGTTTGTCGCTTCTTGAGCGGGACACCATACACAATGAAAAATGCTTCATTTAGGTTAATTGATGCCATGGCTGCGCTGTATTGTCATACTTTATCGTCCGAAATCGTGTATTCTGAAACCCGGAAGCACGGATACACAATTGTACGGGCTCGGTCGGTAGGCCTAACTTTGATGGAAATCATGGTAGTAGAACATGTAGTGTAACTGATCCCAGATTGGTACACTATATAAATTGCCGGCCATTATAAGCCCACCCATCATCTGCTTACTGCTTCCCAGAATTATCGCGATGTGGGCAGAGCTTCTCAGTTTGGTACACCATGTGGCCCACCATAACAAGCAGCACCCATCATCTGCTTAGTGCTTCCCAGCATTATCGCAATGGTGGGAAGAGTTTCTTAACTTGGTACACCATGTAGCCCACCATAATAAGCACCACCCACCATATGCTTAGGGCTACCCAGCATTATCGCAATGGGGGGCAGAGTGTCCCATTATTGCCCACTATCTAGCCTCTGCTTTCCACCATCATTTCCACTTTACCCATCATCTGTACACCATACCACCCAGTATGTCCCGGCATAACCACCATATTTTCCACTACGTACCACCATAGCCATCATAATTTCCACCATGCCCACTATTATTTCCACTACGCCCACCATGGTTTCCAGTATCCACCATGGCAATTTTTCCGATAGGGTAAGTGCGCAGAGTGGAAAATCAGTGACTATAATGGGGCGTCATTTGGTGAAATCGTCATGTGACTACTTTTCGCATCACTCGGCAGTGGTGCTGCGGTACGCCAAGGCCACTGAACGCCGACGAGAAAGCTTTCCGCTCAGAGAGTCGTTTAAAGCTTCAGTTATAGAAATTGGAACTCGCAAGCACTTACCATTGTCGACAGACGTCAATATTTTCACGTCTCTTCCTGTTTTAACGAGTGGTACAAATGAGACACTGAAATTCCTCCTAAGAAAATAACAAACGGAATTTGAAATAGTCGCCTTATACTTCTACCATTCATCGAGCTCTTCTTTCGCGGCACTTAAGTTGCTACAAAAAATAAAGTCAGCAATGCCTGCGGACAAGCATATAGGTCTGCGTTACACAACACAAAGCAAAAGAAACCTCATTTTGCGACTACGGGATGGCATACACTAAACCTGTGAAGCAACCAAACTTTTATTCAATTGCATTTGTCAATTTTTTGTTCATAAGTACTTTCTCACCGACTCAAATAAGTAAGTAACAATTGTGAAAGATCAAAATGAGTCCCCAAATATGTGACTGCTTAAAGCAGCACCTGTTATCCTCACACGCACAAGAAATTTTTAATTACTTTCCATTGTATGGCGTATAGGTGATTAAACTTTGTTTTGTATGTTTTCCTAAACATAGGTTTAGTTTCTTCACGGGAATACTAAAAAAGGCGGTGGAGTGGATTTTCAGCTACGCGGTCTTAGCTTTTCATGTTTTTAAGAAATTTTTAATTATTTTCCATTGTATGGCGTATAGGTGATTAAACTTTCTTTTGTATGTTTTCCTAAACATAGGTTTAGTTTCTTCACGGGAATACTAAAAAAGGCGGTGGAGTGGATTTTCAGCTACGCGGTCTTAGCTTTTCATGTTTTTACAGTTTGAACAACTTTACTTTCTTTTCAATCTCCAATCACTGCTTTATTTTTCTTTCTTTTTGAAGTTTTTTCTGCATTTACTTTTTGCTATTTCTCCGTTTATCTGTCTTTTTGTTGTTTTTGTTTCTTTCATTCTCCTCACAAATTTCTATTTCCTTTCCCTCTTTCTTTCTTTGTCGCTTGCTTCATCATTTTTTTCTATATCTAGCAAACTATATTGTTCCCTTTTTCTTTCTTTCTTTCTTTCACTTTCTCTTTTTTTCATCTTTGTGCATCTTTCTGTCTATTTGTCGAGTTCGGTGTGCGCCCGCACAGTATTCTAACAATAAACCATGCTGGTGCTCTCTGTCTATTTTTCTCTTTCTCGTTGTTTCTATGCAGTGCTACACTTGCTCCCCACCTCCTTTCCATCCAGCTCGCCATCACATCTATCGACTTGCCACTCACTTCCATTTCCCGCGTCCTTGCTCCACAACTATTTACAACGCTATGCTATACTCTACTAGCATACCTCGATAGCGCGATTGCTTGGACGCTTGCGCACAGTTCGAGTGCACACCGGTTCGAATTCCACCGCGATTCCCACCTCAGTGTAATATATTCCACCTTGTATACATTAATATCATTTATACCCTCATTCGCATAGGAAGATTTTTGTACGAACGTTTCCAACACTCGGTAATAACACATATTAAGAAAATATAAATAATTGTCATAGCTCACTCTCGGTGGTCATCGCCCCACTTGACCAGCACGTCGTAAGTTAAAGTGTTCCTACTTTTATCGTTCTGTAATACTTTGGCCCGGACGCAGGTAACATTCAAGGACTTGCTGCTTGAGTACAAATAAATGGTTACATTTGTCATAAACTATATGGTGAAAAAAAAGAACAAGATAACGCAACTAATTGACTCTTTAAGCACCAGCTTTCCCCACGCCCTTTTTTTCAACACATGCAACTGAGAAGTGCTAAAAAGTTTAAGAAAAAATAACATTCCTGATTTATTTAAATTCGCAATTACCAAAGTGAACAGTGGCCAGACACAAGGGGCGGCATCTTAAACGTGATCTAGAATAGATAGTTGCGCTAGATTGTAGATAGTCATGACAGATGCGAATTTCATGCTGATATAATTTTGTCTAATTATCTTGGAATAGGATCACTCAATCAATCGAATATTAATCGTAAATGACTTTATCTGCAGACCAATCGATACTTAAAATGAAAAACTACACCGTAAAAGGTGTTTATACTTCTCATATCATAAACACTTTATAATGATCAGCAATCATCGTAAACACTTGGTTTCCAATATTTGGGTTAGATAGAAGTTTTGTCGAAAAGAATCGACAAGCTCTTTCGTGCTGTTTTCCTAATTACAAATAAAGCATTACTTGTACGTATGGCTGTCTTCCTGACAAATGATCGGATAGCGTGAATGGGTGATATAACTGGGACAGTTATCTATGGCAGAGTTCAAGGCCGTAGATTAGTTTATTTCTGACCCCAAGCAACATTTGCAGAAGCCACGCTTCCTTGGTTCACTGCAATGTAGTCAGGATGATCTTTAACAGTGAAGAAGCCTCAAGCAGAACTCATTAGCGCAGTCTGATCCTAAGTGTAGCTCTAAGTAACAGTGTTTCTTATTTAGTCAATTTCAGCATGAATATATTAAGCGGGCACCGAAATGACTGAATCTCAAAATATGCATTAACTGATTTAAGTACTCTATTTCAATTAGGCAAATAATCGTCGCGTGCCTATTAGGTAAACAGCTTTTGACAATTATTTTTGCATGGCGAAGGCTGTATGGCCACTCCTTTTTTATCGAATAAAGGACATTGCCATTATAAACTGCGGAGCTCTGCGCAGCAGCGCAGCCCGCAGTGTGTGCAAATCGCAGTGTCCGTGTCGGGCTGCAACCATTTTTCGTGAGAGCTAGTACGATGTGTTGGTAGAATTTTCGACGGCTTCATTAATCAAAACCGCTTGAGGGCTGAAAGGGTAGGCTTGCTCGAAAATAGACCGGTAATGTAAGCTGCATTTTTCAATCTCTTCTGAAACCATTTTCTATGTCTTATATGTATTACGCGAACGTTGCCCCATAAATTGTTAATTTACACAATCTCACATGAAAAGCCGACGACAAAATAAGCCCAAAGTCAGTAATATGAACATTGCAGTTACTCATAGAGTTTCATACAATAATACCTACAGGGGAATCTGGCACTAGTGTCTGGGAATTATGGAAAATCCAGCCTTCGGATCCTTTTCGGATGGATTACGTTCTTGAGATTCAAAACGCTTCTTTTGAGAGTCTAAAACAAAGTGATATGAACCCATGTTTAATTTAAGCTTCTTTCATTTATTTGTCCACAATTTTATTGCAAAAATTTTTCGTGACCAGGCGGCAAAAATGAAACCTTGGCAAATTTAACCACCAGGCTATGCACTCCTCTGCCATTGTATTCTAGATTGCGTTCTAGAAAACGAACATACTTGTTTTTCTCTCGGAAATAGGCATTATCTATTTATGAAAAAAATTGGCAGATCCCACGTACAGTGGGAATCAATGATATGCGAAGCATGAATAAGAAATGTTGATATGTCACTTTTAAAATCAGCCCTACGCTACGAGGTGGAGGTAAATGATGCCGAAATTGTCTTCCCTGTCATGATTATCATGTTTGGACGTGTCGTTCACCTTCGTCATCTTTCTTGTCACGTGATATCAAATTTAGTTATGTGTAGCTAGCGAAACGGCCGCGACCACGCTATGAGCGTGTTATGTTGTCATGTGCTTATTCTACACGCAGGTCAGGATTATGATGTTTGCACCAGTGATATATTTCCTCATTCATTGACGTCACTTAACACCAGATTTCGTGTATGTGAAGCTAGCAAAACGGCCCCGAGCGTTTCATGAAGGGCCCGATATAAGCGCTGACCCGTGCGCACGCTGGGCACAACGACGCTACGTTAGCGAAACGTGAGCACTCTATAGTCTGACGCCAGGTGCGACCAGCGTCCGTCGGCACGGCCCGACGGCAACAGGCGCGAAATGTGACATGCTACATTTCGTACCAATTCGTTACCCACACAACACTGCAGGTCCCTCGTTTCGTGACGGAGGGACGCTGGACGCGCTGAAACGTGCATGCGTCAAAGCAACGCAGCGTGGCGCATGCTTGCGAGTATATGGCAGGACCGGCGCTTGGCGTTGCAACGCCGGCGTGACGCGATGAAATGAACGCCAGTGAGCACGCGCACTGCGTCACGTCGAAATGTATTGACGCCTTGACTGTGGCGTGTACTCATGCTCCCACATGACACGCATCTCATGATTATCATGTGTGCACCAGTCACATACCTTTGTCATTCATTGGCGACATGTAATACCAAGTTTGGCATATGTGAAGCTAGCGAAACAGCCGCTAGCACATGAGCAGTGTGTCATGTTGTCATGTTGCTACATGACACGCATGTCGTGATTATCTTATTTAGATGTGTCATTTACCTATGTCGTTTGTTCGCGTCTTGTAATAACGAGTTTAGTTCATGTGAAGCTAGCGAAACGACCGCGAGTGCATCATGAGCGTAGCGTGTAGTCATGTTCTTACATGACAGGCATCTCATTATTATCATGCTTGCATCTGTCACAGACCTTCGTCATCCATTCACGTACTGTAATACTGAATTTCATATACGTGACGCTCGCGAAATGCCGTGAGCCCATCATGAGCGTGGCATTTAGTGAAGTTAATACATGACACGCATGTAATGGTTTTCATGTTTGGGTTTGTCGCTTGTGTTCGCCATGCAATCATGCCATACCATACCAGTTTTGCAACATGCCATGTGAACGAAAGCACCGCAAGAGCTGCAGGACCATTGAGTGTAAATCATCACTTTCACAACATGCATGTCATGATTGTCATGTTACGACTAGTGAAATGGCTTCATACAGTCATGTAATGCTATACCAAGTTTGGTTTCGATACCATTATTCAAACGGCCAGGAGAGGTAAAAGTTGTAGGCGGATACGTAGATAGATAGATAGATATAGATAGATAGATAGATAGATAGATAGATAGATAGATAGATACAAAGATGAAAACGTTTATTTGAAAAAAATCAAGTAAAAATAGATACGAGGAGCATGTGTGTGGGGGCCCTATTCCAGGGCTACACTGGCTTCAGTGGCCCGCTGCGCCTGGTCGAGGAGCGCTAGTTGCACTTCCAGATCCTCGCTGGCGAGCAAAGTCTCCCACTGCTCCCTTGCGGAAATTTTGCCGGCCATTTGCGGCGAGTTAATTTCGGTTGGCCTTTTCCGACAATCCCACGTTATGTGGGCGAGAGTGGGCCTGCCTCCGCACCACGGACAACTATCGCTGTACATCGCAGGGTGAATAGCATGCATCAACGAAAGATTTGGATATGTGTTTGGTTGTATACGGCGCCAGTCATAAGAATTCCGGCCGGGTAAAGCTGTGTGTGGTACACTGTACCTTCGTCGCTCAAGCCTTTGGTTTTCAAGGATATCTCGCGGTAAAAAGGGGCGGTTGTCGGAGTGGTAGGCCGCTTGGTTGGTCAAAGCACGAGCTGCACCGTCCGCTCTCTCATTGTCATCGAGTCCTGCGTGACCCGGGCACCAGATCATAGCATGGTCTTGCGTTAGGTCTGGTCCTAATAGGCGAAGGACGTTGTGTGGTAGTCTTCTCGTGTGTAAGAGTCTACATGCGACCATGGAATCCGTGAGAACAAGGGACGATCGCCCCAGAATATCCACAGCTTTATTAGCAAGCGCGATAGCTAAAGCCTCAGCGTTATTCGCGGACGCGGCTCGTGCCTTGGCGCAAGTCAAAGGCCTTGACGCGGGGCCGTTCCTACGACTGCGAGCACGTACTTTTTCGTGCCGCATAGGGCGACATCTGTGTACACCGTGTCCGGATTGTTCCCGAATTGCAGCTGTAACTTGCGAGCTCGTGCACTCCTACGACCTTTGTGATATCGGGGCTCATGTTTTTGGTGATAGGGGATACTAGAATCTTTTCACGTAGCTGTTTAGCCATGGACTCCAGTTCCTCTCCCTCATACTGAGGACGAGCTGGGTAACCTACACGGCGTTGCAATTTTCTCCCAGTAGTGGTTGAGTTAAGCATCTCCCGTTGAGAAATGAACACCTCTGCGCGTAACTCCTCATAATGATTGTGTATACCGAGGGCTTCGAGACCTTCTGTGGGCGTTCCAAGTGGTAGGCCGAGAGCCGCCTTGTACGATGTTCGTATCAACGCATCTAGGGCCTTCAAATCAGTTTTATTGATCTCCTGGAAAGGAAGCCAATTTGTTAGCCGACTGAGGACAAAAGCTTGAACCAGCCGGAGCGTCTTAGCTTTCTTGAAACCTTTTCCTTGATAAGTCACTCTATAAATCATACGGTAGATCTGCTTCGCCGTTGTTCTGAGGGTTTTTTAATGTGTGGTCCACTCACTTGTTTCTTTGTAGCCACAGTCCGAGGACTCGCATTTTCTGTACCTCTTTTATCTTGTGGTCTCCTAGAATGAGGTTGACCAGCTCGTGAATGCGGTGGCCTCCGCCTCAGATTCTAATAAATTCACATTTATCGGGAGCACAGCTCATTCCGCTCTGATAAGCGAAGTCGTGAACAGTGGTCACTGCGTCTTGTAGGATTTGCTCTTTTTGTCCCAAGAGCCACTGTTGGCCCATAGGGTAATATCATCCGCATAGAACGCGTACCATAGCCCAGAAACGCTGTCTAGTCTTCTTTCTAAGCGTCTCATGCCGATGTTGAAGAGAAGAGAAGAGAGTATCGCCCCTTGTGGTCTGCCTCTCTTGGACATAGGAATCTTGGACATAGGACACTGTTGGCCCATAGGGTAATATAATCCGCATAGAACGCGTACCGTAGCCCAGAAACACTGTCTAGTCTTCTTTCTAAGCGTCTCATGCCGATGTTGAAGAGAAGAGAAGAGAGTATCGCCCCTTGTGGTCTGCCTCTCTTGGACATAGGAAACGGGTCTAAGCGTGTATTGCCTAGGCCTATTGTAGCAGTGCGAGAGGTTAGAAAAGAGCAAACGTAGTCATATATATTTTGCCTACAAGCGATGTCATTTAGCTCAGATAAGATAAGCTCATGGGACATAGTGTCAAATGCACTCTTCAGATCAAGAGCTACGACGAGATGTTCTGCACCAAACGTTGTATTGCAGAGTACCTCTTCCCGAAGTAGAAGGAAGACGTCCTACGTTGACAAATGTTGTCGAAATCCAAACATGCTTGTTGGGAAAAGGTTCCGATCTTCAATGTAAGTCGTGAGACGTGTGTGAGTCACCTTTTCGAATAATTTGCTAAGACAGGGGGTTAATGATATTGGTCTTAGATTTTGTAGGTGCGGTGTTTTTCCTGGCTTCGGAATAATAATAATTTAGCTTCCTTCCAATTTTGAGGAACCACACCCTTCTACCATACCTGTTCATTAAAATACCGAGTAAGTTGTTCCAGGTATTCAAGGCTCAGATTACGAATCATCGCGTTTGTTAACTGGTCAGGTCCGGGGGCAGTATGGTGCTTTGCTGCTTGCGCGGCCGCGAATAGTTCTGCCTTGGTGATCGGTGCGTCGAGCACTGCATTTTCCTGGCCTTGGTATGCTAAAGTGCACAGTGGAGTTGTGAACGCGCCTATTTACTTGTCTCGGAGCTTAGCGAGGAGGGCGTCATCTGTTCCTGGGAATTCCCCAGCGAGCTTTTTAAGAGGTCGGTTTGCTGCCGTTTTGGTTTATACCAGGTTCCATTATGCTGCGCAGTATTGCCCATGTCTTGGAGGTGGGTAAGGCACCTCGGAGTGAGTCGCCGAAATTCGCCCAGCTCGCCGTCTCCAACTGCTGCGCGTAAGCGTTTGCCCGCTGAGATATCTCAGCAATTCTATGGCGCAATTTTCTATTGAGGCGCTCTTGTTTCGATCGCTTGGTCAACCCTCTCCTGGATTCCCACAAACGTATCAGATGACTATCAACTACCGGGGTTTCCGCTGTGAGCGCCACCCGCTTAGAAGTTGCTTTGTGAGCCTCTAGTATGTGCGTTGGCCAATATTCAGTGATATCCGGTAAAAATTCGAGCAGTGAGACTTTACGATAAATTACCCAATGTGTTAATACAACATGATCATGAAACTGCCGAGTTTTGGGGAAGGCAATCGACACGCTCATAATATATTGGTCACTGCCGAGATTTACTTCTAGGTTGCTCCAGAACACCTCGTCAACATTATTTATGAATGCAAGATCAGGAAATGTGTCTGCGCTGACGCTGTTACCCAATCTTGTCGGGAGTTGCGAGAGTACGAGAAGTTGGAGCCCATGCGCATCAACAACTCGCTCGAGTTCCCGGTCTTTCGGGGTATGTTTTCAGTACCCCCCGGTAGCGTGAGGGGCAATAAAGTCCCCGAGAAGCAGTAGTCGATCCTGGATGCTGGAATTACTCTTGGCATACCGAATGAGCGCGTCAAAATCAGCCTTCTTTTCCTTTGGAGAGCTAGACACGTTCGTAATTATGGTTTTGGCTTTGCTACGCTTGTGCGGTAGTATACTTATGATTTGGTGGTTAATGCTGCTAGTTACCAGATAATCTATACTAGTCGCTATTTCCTTAAGAACCAACGTGGCGAATTTAGGGTAGTCTAGATTTGATATCATGTAGTAGCCACTTAATTTGACTGGCTTATCGCCAACCTCTTGCAGACAAATGACATCAGGTTTGACTGGCGCCGTATTATCAAATTGTTGTAGAGCGGCCGCACGCTTGTGGATGGTGCGGCAATTCCATTGCCAAATTTTGATATAATCTGTGTGCGCTCGTGTTTTACTCGCCATGGATAGTGCTATCGCTGTCCGAGGTTGGGAGTTGCTTCGGACGATGAATAGAGGGAGCACCCGGGCTGCTTTTAGGCCGTTTAAGAACAGTGGCCCTTATGCTGGCAATAGATTTGTCGACATAACTTTTTAGGTTTTGAAATTCGGCAAAAAGTTTGCTGCTGAAAACTTTTCATGCTTTGCAGTTGCTGCATTGCTTGTTTTGTTGTGCCTTTCCATAGAATTAGACTCGATGGTAACCTGGCCAGATGTGCCGGATGCTTAGAAAGTGTTTTTGGCTCGATTCCATACCGTGGTTAGCTTTGAGGGAGGCCAACTCTCGTTTTACTTCTGCCAAGCTCTCACGGAGGAGTTTGTTCTCGCTAAATATTTTTTGATATTCTGGATTAGCCATTATAGGAGCAGCGGGACAAGCAACTCGTGCATAGCTCGCCTCGCCATGTTCGGGCGCTTGCTTGATCGTTTGAGCGTGGAGCCCCGGATTTAGGTGACTTGTGAGAGTGAAATTGACGTGGGGTATTGTGAGTAGAGTCCTTCCGGGTCCGGGATCTCGATATAGATGTGTATCTAGAGCCGAACCTAAGGCGAGTCTCTGGCGACTCCGGACAGTGGTCCAGAGCATATTGTTCATCTTCAGAACTGAACCAGTGGGGGCGTTGAGGTGGCTTTAGTGAGGTGTCATTTAGAGTAGGCTGGTGCGCACTAGTCCTTGAGGTTCTTTTCTGCGGAGATTGGAAGTCGTTTTCTGCAACTTCGGTCGCCTGTCAAATGAACCTTGCCGCAAGCTGCACACTTCGGAGAGCACTCATGTCCGGTTGCAGGATCCCGCTGTCCATATAAGTGACACACTTGAGTTTCCGGCTGGGGGCAAACGTCTGAGCGGTGACCAACCTGATGGTACACTTGGACACCTGTGTGGTTACCTTGTAGGGGTAGCAAGCAAGTTCTCCGCCGTTGTAATAGACGTACCGAGGTGTAATCCCTCCAAAAAATGTTATAACGGCAGTCTTGGTGTTTTTAAACATTCGTGCTTGCAGAATTTCGACACCTCGGGTGCGTATGCGGAGATTGGCTTTTAGCGCTTCAGGCGTCGTGTGGGGGTCTAAGCCACTAATGACACCCTTAGTTGTCCCTTCGCTTGTCGCTACGTATGCATTGACTGAGTGTGGCCGGCCGTTGATCTTTAGGGTGGTAATACTTCTCCCGTGGTCCGCCACTGTATTGTGCGGCATCGAAACAATGAAGATGTTGGAACTTTGCTTGATTCTGAGCGAAAATTGCTCACCAGATATTTTTCCGTCGCGAGCTCCTAGCACGGCGTCTACCAGTATTGGACTAGTCAGGGTCTTGACCAGTAGCCCTTGGTGTGGTCGCACCACTATCTTGAAGTCGTCTTTAGGCAAAGGGGGTAGCCGCCTATGATAAGGCCTACATTTAGATTTTCTGGTTGCTTCAGCAGGGGATACTTGTTGGTGGTACGATGTCGTAAAAAATCCACGGACTTGGCCTTCTTTTCTTTCGCAAGAGCCCTATTCTGTCGCATAGTGAGCACCGTTTGCCAGGCTCCATCCGCTTGGTTTTGGCTCTCGGTCTCGGCGTTCTGACCGTTTGTTTCATTTGGCGTTGAGAGGCTCTTAGCTGTAGAGTCTTGAAAATCATATTTTCAAGCTCTTCGCGTCGCATGTCCGTCATCCGCAAGGGTCCGAGACGCGAATAGCGTCTGAGGGTTCATTCGCGAGAGCCATCATGTACGCGCGCAACGCGCACGGTAGCGTTCTGCAGCCGCCTACATGGCGGCGATGGCGTTGTCGAGCTCGCACGATAGGCAGGTGCGTTTGGGCTTCTAAAATAAAACGTTCCGGTCACTTACAGCTGTGGTTGGTGTCAATTGGTGCGGAACATTTTCAGGAAAGCCATGGCAATAGTCGAAGTTGGCCGCATACATAAATTTCCACAATGGAGCCGGAAAAGTCATGGAGCACTTGCGGACACGGCTCTTCTTGTCGGCGCCACCTAGCGTCCTCATAGATAGATAGATAGATAGACAGAGAGATAGATAGATGAATAGACAGATAGATATATAGATAAGATAGATACAATCAAAGTCTGAAGTTCGCTAAGGAATGGTACAGTTCAATATTAAGTAAGGAACACTATCGTTTTGTCTCCTGTAACGCAAGGCGCGTCTGCTAAGTAATTGGCTCCCAACGCACCTCAGATTTTGTTGTGAAGTTGAGTCAGAAGCAGCGTGGCGGTGCGTCTACTTCGCGTCGCCGTCGTTTTGCAGGTAATTTCAAACAGTTGGGGCAAGACGCACTAACCAAAAACGTGAACTTGATGTAATATTCTGCACTGGCACAGAATGCTACATCTATGTGCAGCGGTGAGTGGACGACGTTTCGCTCAAACTGTAAAACATGACTTATGCCGCTCCAATGTTGCAGTAAATAGAGAGGCCTAACAATTTTCGGCTTCTTTGAACAACGAAGGCGCACCTTCCGTCATTTCAGTCATTTCTACAGTTTCTAGCACCTTCTGCACCTTCAGTAATTTCTACAGTTTCTACTGAAACTGTAACAAAGATCCACAGACAGTGTACTGGCTAACGCGATCCAATCCGAAGCCTGTACTTCCCTTAATTCCCATAAAAGTACACAATCGCAGCATTAGATTCCTCTCTAGGTAATATTGTATGAAATGCTATGAAGTTATTGTATAGCATAAAGGGTATATGTACTTATAGACGTTGCATAATGTTCTGTCACAAGTATGCTCGACTTTTGTCTAGCTTATTTTGTATTCTATATGTTTGCACTGAGCGTTGATCACAGACACCATAAATGGACGATCATCGTGCTTAAGGCTATTCGCGCCTAGTACTGCAGATTGAGCCAGAAACAAAATGAGTGCAAGGGGGTTCAATAGCGACGCCAGGTAAAAGGCAGACAGCCGGTACGGAAACAAATGCTCGGGCAGTCCAGCGTCTACAGCTCGTGCTCCCGCTCGCGCTTCGCACTCAGTGATGGTCCCACTAGTCATTGCCTTGCGAATTCCCCCCCCTACAATGCCCCAGCGACGAAGACGAGCCATCCTGACGACTCAAGGTGACGAGAGATCAGGAGGGTCGTAACAGGACTTGAGGCGACTGACGTGGACCGTCTCATGACCAAGGCGGCGCTTGTCCGTGGACGGCTTAAGTGGTTCAATCACATAGGTGACAGAAGAAGGGTGCTGCATGACGCTGTAAGGGCCCGTATACTTCGGTGCAAACTTGGGAGTCAGTCCAGGGAGTGGAAAGGCAGTCGGAGCCACACGAGAGAACCGACGGGGAAGGTATTCTGAACAAGATCATGGTCGTGGCGATCTTTTTGAAGGGCTTGGTTATCGGCTGTGAAGGACCGTGCAAGCTGACGACACTCTTCGGCATGTTCGGCCATTTCAGAAACTGGGCTGAACTCGGAGGCATCAGGATTGTATGGCAGAATTGTGTCGAGTGTGTTGCGTGAGTCACGACCATACAAAAGAAAAAATGGAGAAAAGCCTGTTGTTGATTGAATCGCCGTATTGTAGGCGTACGTCACGAAAGGAAGAACAACGTCCCAGTTGTAGTGGTCGGAATCAATATAGATAGCGAGCATGTCTCCGAGGGTTCTGTTGAAACGTTCCGTTAGGCCGTTCGTTTGAGGGTGGTGGGCTGTTGATGTGCGGTGCACTGTACGGCATGAATGTAGGAGCTGCTGCAGAACTTCGGACAAAAATACGCGTCCTCTGTCACTCAGTAGCTCCCGCGGTGCACCATGACGAAGAACAAACCGGTGCAAGATGAAGGTTGCAACGTCACGAGCGCCAGCCGAAGGTAGCGCTGCCGTTTCGGCGTACCTTGTCAGATGGTCGGCAGCCACAATCACCCATCGATTACTATTAACAGAGCACGGTAGCGGGCCGTATAGGTCAATCCCAACACGGTCAAATGGGCGTGCAGGACATGGCAAAGGCTGCAGTTGACCGGGTGAATGAGGGAATGTCTTGCGCTGCTGACACTGGGAACATGAGCGAATGTGTTTGCGTACAAACATGTACATACCCCGCCAGTAGCAACTTTGGCGGATCCGCTAATACGACTTTAGCGCACCGGCGTGTGCGTGTTGCGCTTCAGCATGAAACTATTTGCAGATATCAGACCGCATATGGCTGGGTATGACTAGGAGCCATTTACGGCCCGCCACTTTGATAGTTGCGACGGTATAACAGGCCATCCCGTATAGCGAAATGCGTTGCTTGACGGCGAAGAGCACGCGGGTAACCGGAAGTTGATGCGTCAGAAAGCATATTCAAGAGCGAGGCCATCCAAGGGTCCTTTCGCTGTTCGGATGGCAAGTCTGTGACGCTGACGGCAGAGAGGGGAAGGTCCAGGGCTGATATATCCGTATCAGCAGATTTCACGGGTGATCGTGAAAGCGCATCTGCGTCAGAGTGCTTTCGCCCCGATCGGTAGACGACGCATATGTCGAATTCCTGGAGGCGTAGTGCCCAACGTCCGAGGCGGCCGGAAGGATCTTTCAGCGAAGCCAACCAACAGAGTGCGTGATGGTCAGTTACCACATCAAAAGTTTGGCCGTACAAATAGGGGCGATACTTGTTTAGCGCCCACACAATCGCGAGGCACTCTTTTTCCGTAACAGAATAGTTGGCTTCTGCCTTAGTGAGGGCGCGGCTGGCAGAGGCGACCACATACTCCGTAAAACCTGGCTTGCGTTGCGCGAGTACTGCACCAAGGCCGACGCCACTTGCATCCGTGTGTACTTCGGTTGATGCAGTAGGGTCGTAATGGCGCAGTACGGGTGGTGAGGTAAGGAGTTGGCGCAGTGTTGTGGAGGATTCGTCACAGGCTGCTGTCCAATTCAAAAGATCTGCAGGGCCAGCAAGGAGTTTGGTGAGTGGAGCGATGATGGAGGCAAAGTTCTGGACAAGCGACGAAATAGGAGCACAGGCCCACAAAGCTCCGTAGTTTTTCAACAGTAGTCGGCTTAGGTAATTCGGCAACAGCACAAAGCTTGTCAGGGTCGGGAAGAATGCCGGCATTCCAGACGACATGACCAAGTATGGTGAGTTGTTTAGCCCCGAAGTGACACTTCTTCAGGTTAAGCTGAAGCCTGGCGGTTGTAAGGCACTGTAGAATCTTACGCAGACGAGTGAGATGCGAAGTGCAATCGGGTGAAAAAACCACATCATCAAGATAGAACAAGCAAATGTTCCAATTGAGACCGCGTAAAATGCTGTCCATCATTCGCTCGAATGTGGCAGGCGCATTCCAGAGTTCGAATGGCATCGCGGTAAATTCATAGAGGCCATCCGGTGTGACAAACGCCGTTTTTGGACGATCAGACTCAGCCATTGGGACCTGCCAATAACCCAAGCGAAGGTCAAGCGAGAAAAAGAATTCTGCACCTTGGAGACAATTTAGAGCGTCGTCTATGCGGGGAAGAGGGTAAACATCTTTCCTCGTAATGTTGTTTAGGCGCCTGTAGTCTACGCAGAACCGGATTGAACCATCCTTTTTTTGACGAGTACAACTGGGGAAGACCAAGGACTACAAGAAGGCTTGATGACTCCACGCTGTAGCATGTCGTCTACTTGTTCTGCAATTACCCGACGCTCCGCTGGTGACACACGATAAGGGCGCTGGCGCAAAGGAGTACTCTTTCCTGTGTCAATTGTGTGCACAACGGTGTTCGTTCTTCCTAGCATCGCTTGGGGAAAGTCAAACGAACGCTTGAATTCGTGCAGCAGGGTAACAAGCTGCTCTCGTTAGCCGGGGTGAGATGGCTGTCAATAGAACGCTAAAATGCATCGGTAGACACGCTGTTCGAGGCAAAGTGAGGAACCAACGCGTTCAGCTCCATATTCGGCTTGTTGTCGAAGAAATCGGCTGGCACGATAGTACCTTCATCGATAAGCTGAATGTGGCCGAGCGTCTCATTGCGGCGCAAACTGAGTGGGGCACGAGTTGGGATTGGAAATAAATATACCGGCAGTGTCTTGACAAAGCTCAAAAACGGCGAATGGCAGCGATGTGTGGTGGCGGCTACCGAAGATGTCAGATGGCGTGAATAGGACGGTAGCGTCAGAAAGTGCAGCACAGCAGGCAGGGACAAACTGGGCGCTGAAAGGAGGAGGGTCTATGTCCGTCGCGACGACAAGGTTAGCCACACTAGATACGGCCGCATCAACAGAAGGCGCATCACGAAACGGTAACAGCTCCACTTCGGCCCGAGCGCAGTCCACGACGGCGTGATGACGTGATAAAAAATCCCGTCCTAGGATGACATCGTGGGAACATGAAGCCAACACGTGAAATTTAATGGTGTACAACACGTCTCGAATAACCACTTTTGCTGTACATGCCGCGACGGGCTCAATTTGTTGGGCGCCCGCAGTACTAAGAGAAACCACGGGAGAAAGCATCATCACTTTATGAAGAGAGCGGCAGAGTATTTGACTAATCACAGATATCGCGGCACCGGTATCGATGAGTGCGAGTGTTCGTACACCTTCGACGATTACATCGATAAGATTGGCGGGAGACAGGCGAGGACTTAAACGATTAGACAACGACGCAGCTCGTGCCTCCGGAGCTGCGGCAGTTAGTTTTCCGTCTCAATGAGGGTGGGTCCTCGACGCATAGGCAATACAGAACGACGACTTGTTGAAGGTGAAGGTGAGCGGGAAGTAGAACGTCTAGAAGCGAATGTTCTTGCGCCGGAAGCAGTTTGCGCATCGCGTTCGTGAACTTCAGGTGGCACGTGAGGCGCGTGGCATGGATGCCGAAACGAGTAGTCAGGGTATCTTGGTGTATTAGCTGCAAAGCGCCTGACGACATAGACGCGCGACGTGACCTGGAATTCCGCAAAAGTAACATATGGGCCGGTTGTCAGCAGTGCGCCAAGGATTTCCGGCCTGCTGCTGTGTAGCTAGAAATGGCGCGGTGGGCGGTCGCACAGGTTGTGGCGTATACATTGGCAGACGAGATGGAGGCATTGCCGCGACGGCCGCATAAGTCAGTGGCGTGGCAACAGGCGTTGGTGGAGAGGCAGGCGTAGGTAATGGCAACGCCCTCGGAGACCTGCTCCTGAATAGCCTGTCTGATTGTCGGCGTTAGGTGGTTCGTTGGTGCTTCGGTGGTCGGCAGATACCAGAGACACGAAAGCTGTCGTGCGACCTCTTCGCGTACATATTGTTTATCTGCTCCAGCAGGGAGCTGTCATCACCGACGGCCAGGGCAGTGAGAGAGTCGTCTGCAGTCGTCGACCTTCGAACTTCTGCACGTTGTTTCCGAATCTCTTCCAAGCTCTGGCACAAGGTCACAAGTTCGGATATGGTACTTGGGCCCTTTGCCAGCAACATTTGATAGGCATCATCGTCTATGCCTTTCAAGATATGCCTGATCTTGTCGTTTTCGGTCATCTCAGGGTTAAAGCGCCGGCATAAATCGATTACATCTTCAATATAGCTAGTGGATGTTTCGCCCTGCCTTTGTGCACGTCCGCGTAGGCGCTGCTCAGCACGCAGCTTGCGCACTGCGAGGTGATTGAACACAGCTGCGAGGGTGGTCTTGAAACCAGCCCAAGTGATAAATTCAGTACGGTGGTTTGTGAACCACAGGCTGGCGACGTCTTTGAGATAAAATGGGACATACTACAATTTCGAGGGGTCATCCCACTTGTTGGCGGCGCTCACCTTTTCAAACAGCTGCAACCAGTCCTCCACATCTTGGTCATCGGTGCCGCTGAAGAAGGGTGGAACTCGTTGGCACAGGGTGGTAGGCACGATGACCAGTTGAGATTGGGCCGTGGTTTGCGGGGTGGTGCCTTGCTCGGTCGTCTGATCAGGCATTGCTGATGCAGTGGGCAGCTTCCGGCTTCGAAGTTCCAGGTTCGCGTAACCAGCACACTTCCACCAATTTGCAAGGAGGTTTAATAGCAACGCCAGGTAAAAGGCAGACAGCCGGTACGGAAACAAATGCTCGGGCAGTACAGCGTCTACAGCTCGTGCTCCCGCTCACGCTTCGCACTCAGCGATGGTCCCACTAGTCATTGCCTTGCAAATCCCCCACTACATGACGAATACTACGTGACAATCAAGCTACCTACGACAAAGCAATGCTCGTGTTTAAACTTTTTCTTCAAAAAATTCTCACAGCTGTCAGATTCCGAAAAATGGAACCGTAGTTGCATTGTTGGCTATCCGGTTTTGTATCATTGCAATAAGCATTCAATACGGAAGCTGTACATAGGCA
>WOVY01008388.1:0-21458 GCA_013436015.1 Rhipicephalus annulatus | reverse complement strand
CTCTTTTCAAGTACCCTACGTCAGGGGTTTACGAGCATATTGGTGCCAGAAGAACCCTGCAAAGCTGCATGAAGTGTCAAGGAACGCCCCTCCCTCTGGTGAGCTTTCTTCATTTATAGTTTCAATAATATTAGGTTCAAGGGTATATTCAAAAGCAAGAGTATAACAAGGGTTGTTTGATAAATGTTTCCACTTTCCATGTATGCTACCGGCACTTATCTTCAAATAATCAAAATGCGCATGTAGGTAATATAAGGGCTCCGTTATTTAAACCACCGGGTGTCCCATTTTTGCAGTTTGGCTGGTTACAAACTGTTCGCAGGATTTATTGTGTGGCTCGCACGTTTTGTTGCGGGCGTGAAACATGGCCGTTCCTAAATTATTTCACCTCGGGATCGCCATCTGAGTGAATTTAGTGGGCAGGTGCGTAAACAGAGAAAATTTGTCAGTGGCTCGCAGAACCCAGATAATGAACCTACGGAAACACTAGGTTCCGCGGGAACCACTTTTAAAACCCCAGCTGTGCACCATCCAAAACCGAAAATTCACAATCCACCAATAAAAAGAGACAACGTGAGAAAAATTGAAGTCGCCCCATCAAATCGATCCTTGTATGCACAGTTTGGCACGTTTATATATCAATAACAAGAAAAAGCTCATGCCTTTATAGTGTATGGGAAATTTCGAAGAGTGTTAAGATGTGCGCTAGCAGGCATTCCAACGCACTAATGTGAACCGACCAAGGAGACGAATAGGAGTGTTTTGAAGATGAAAAACAATTTTGTCTCAGTCTTCTACCTGTAATATTTTCGTAAAAACGACAGTTTTTTTTCATGTCTCAAATCCTTCAATCATGATTTTTCCGCACAATTCTCTCTTTGGTAATGTCTCTTGTTTTCGACCTGTGCTACGTTGCTACAAATTTGTGACTAGTAAGGCGCAAGAAAACACGCTCTAGTTAAAACATTGCGTTTCTTATCGTGTTGCGTGTAATTTTTTCTTGTTCGCCACCTATTCAGCGTTAAGTAGTACCTCCTGTAATTATGAAGGATGACATAGTTGGCATAGTGATAATGTATCTATAGGATTCAAAGTTTTAAGTACACTTGCTAGGGGTGGCTGTGGTGGACGCCAGACATAGAATAGAATGACACAACAATCAATAATACACATAAGCGCATACTCCGAAGTTTCTTTTTATTTTATGAAGCTTTCATAAAGCACAGAAAAACTTCTCAAGTAATCCATAATATGTAACAGCAACATTGTTTGGGTGGTCTTCATCGAGCTGCTTCGTACATATGCTGGGACGGAATATCGTATAAGTTCTAATGCCGAAAGTACTTTTTCAATATCCGGCGCTCCTACCAAATCTTTTTGTATTGTCCAAAAAATAAGCAGTGCTAACTGTTAGCTAAGGTATCTGAGATGTAACTTGTCATTTACTTCTGTCAGTTCAAAGCTGCCCTTTGCATAGTTGGAAATTCAGGCAACCAAGAAACGTGCTCCAGGGAAAAACAAACGAGGAGGACAAACCCAAGCTTCCGAAGGCCATTTACTTATGTAACACGCCGACAGATACATGACGCAGCTGATTCCAGCCTTATCCTAGTCAGAACGTAGGAGATGAAAGAAACTAAAATACAAAAGCGGGAAATATACGCAAGGACAAGTTGTAGAGGTTTAAGTTGTGGTTAAGGGTTTAAGTAAGCGATTTCGTTTTTTTTCTTTGAAACCTATATAGTGTTTATCATGCGTGTCAGGTAGATATTCGTGAGTTGCTTTGACACGTGATTGTTGGAATTTAGCGATTGTATTCATGGTTTTTCTTCACGTGCACACTCTCAGTACTGAAGCTTTGATGCTGTAGAATACCAGCTATCCCACTCCTAGACCTCCTTTTCTTACAAATCTTTCATCTGAAGTAAACTTTAATAGCAGCTTTCATTCAAAACCGCTATTATTATAACCTCAATGTAAGGACCTCTCATTTTGAGTACGCTCGAATATCACTGAACAATTTATTATTGAAAACTGTCTTGTTACTGCTTTGACAAATTGAATTAAATACTATTTACGGCTTCTAACTTATAACTACAGGTATTCTGGTCTATGCGTGTATTAAAATTGTCTCAGTGGCTCACACTGCACGTTTTTTCGCCAGCGTTTTTATGGCCCAGCTCGGTTGCTGATCTCCGCACCTTTAAAGAATGCAACTTCTAGGTTGTTTACAACCCTGGTCGTTTGTATGGTTAAGCCGATTCTATATCATCGTGTCAGGCGTGTTGGAATGCCACTGAGGCTGGCGTCGCATCAATATTGGACTTTCTTGATATCGCTCATGAGAAACACCAAGACCCGGCTTTACCTGCTATTATCGGCAGTCTGAGTTATTCTACGCCAAGCAGTTCACTAAACTAGTACTTGTTTCTGAGAGGCTTCCTACCGCCACAGCATGAGCCCCAGCCGCCTTGACGCCTTTCTCAACGTGGCTTGCCACTTGGCTTGCACCTACTACGACACCTTCATAGTGGACCTACCACTGGTCAAGCGGCAATATATAGCCCACACGTAAAACCGCGTCTGGTACCGTCTTTTCTAGCCATGCCTCTCTATCTCTGTCGAAAGTAAGTCGACAGCTGCAATAACTGTGAACGTCGAATATAGGCAACAGCGCTTGCAGTTGATATCCTTTCTTCTATTGAAATCCCTGCAAAATCACCAGGCTGTAGATAAAGAGCATGACATAACGTATCAATCTATACCAGGCCACTGCGTCATTCACGAAAAGGACCATGCAGATGAAGCAACCCGATCTGCTCTTGATGATGCCCCTTGTGCAGCTATGCGATTATCAAGAATGGATGCTCCTACAAACCTTTCATCACTTGCCGGACAACTGACGCTCACTCAGTTTAATTCGACGGCATTTATCAACGTTCATATTCATAAATTGGACGTAAACTTTGAGCTTCTTACATCGGAAATAACCAGAGGTGAAGAGACGCTTTTTTGCCGTCTTTAGCTCCGGTTGGCTTTTACGAATACTTCTTCGTTTCAACTCAGAATAACCAGTAGCCCAACACACGACACTTGTGGTTGCGCGGAGACAATTTCTCATTTTCTCTGTGAGTGTCATTGCTTCGGTGCGCCCAAAAAAGAAATTTCGAAATCTCTAAATTTTTGACACTCGCCTATTGTCGGCAGAAAGGGTATCACGACACTGGCCCAGATGTTCCTCGGTACGCAAGGCATTGAAAGCTTTGGTGCGCTTCTTGTGGGCAAGTGGTCATTGAGACAGTCTGTACACAGTGTCGTTAATCGTACTGTTGTCCTTCTTATTTTTTCTCCATAACGTGTTTTTTCTGACATATTTTATTCGCCTGACCTCATTCTCTAGCACAGGGTAGCTAGCTGGTCTCAGAACTGCCTAACCTCTCTGTCCTCTACCTTTCCTGGAACCAACTCTTCAAGCAAAATCATTCTACTGCGTGGGGCTCGTCGCTGTCGAGCCGTTTTCTTCTTCTGCGTTCGGTATCAGGTGGATCGCTGTAGCAACCGGCTACGGGACATATTAAGCGATCGCCCGCGCTATTCCGACCAACCACACTACCGATGTCACTGAATTTTTACTGCATCACTTTATCTTCTATTACTCCCCTACAGCTCCGCATCTACCGAGGCCGATCATTCTTCTACCGCAACTTTTAGTGCTGCATCGTTCCGGTTCTATGAGCTACTAATTCACAATGGTATACCACCCGCAAACTAATAGACATAGCTCCTGAACCGCATTGTCAGTACATGTTGTTGATGCTTGTTTTCGCACATCATCGCCACTACGACGGAACGTTACCCTACATCACGTTTGCTGATAACTCGTCCAGGCATGACAATACAGGCTTTTCCCCGTCCTATCTTCTTTAAAGACGTCAATCATCTGTGCCCTTTGGAGCACTTGTTTCTACTTATTCAAGATCACCTCTCACAAACGTTTTCGATGTGATAGCGCAAGCCTACACAGTCTGACTTATCGCCCGATAACGGCCATAGTATCCCAAACTTTCAGAGAGGCATGTACGAGCACTACCACCGATACATTTTGTATGTGCTCTTGCGAAAAGCACAGAAGTGCCACCCCCTTATTAAATGTGAAGCACTTCTTAGCAAACTTCGGCGACTTTGAGCATATCTATCTATCTATCTCTCTATCTATCTATCTATCTATCTATCTATCTATCTATCTATCTATCTAGCAACCTACGACTTCTAGCTCTCCTGGCTGTTTCATAATGGTATCGATACCAAACTTCGTATGACACATGACTTTATGACAAGCATATTTCACTAGTCAAGACATGAATATTATGATACATATGTCATGAGTGTCTTGATTTGCATTTTATAGTCTTGCTGCTTTTGCGGTGGTTTCGTTCAGATGACATGTTGCAAAACTGGTGTGGTATGACACGTTTGCATGGCGAACACAAGCGACAAACCCTAACATAAAAATTATGACATGCGTGTCATGTAACATCATGACTACATGCCACGGTCGTGATGCGCTCACGACCGTTTTGTTAGCGTCAGGTAGACGAAAATTGGTTTTATGGTACGTGAATGGATGACAAAGGTATGTGACTGGTGCAAACATGATAGTCATGAGATGCGTATCATGTAGCAACATGAATACATGCCACGCTCAAGATGCGCTGGAGGCCGTTTCGCTAGCTGTGCTTATACGAAATTTGGTAGTACGGTACGTGAATGGACGACATAGGTAAATGACACAACGTAACGTGATAATCATGACATGCTTGTCTTGTAACAAAATGACTACATACCAGACTCTTGATGCAATTGCGGCTGTTTTGCTCGCTTCACATTTGCCGAATTCGGTATTACGTGACGTCAATAGATCACGAAGGTATGTGACTGGTGCAAACAAAATAATCATGAGATGCGTGTTATGTGACCGCGTGATTATATGCCACAATCAAAGCGCCAATACACTTCAACGTTACCAGGTGCGCCGGCGCGCCGGCGTTCGTTTCGTCGCGTCACGCTGGGGTTGCCACGCCAGTCGCCGGTCCTGCCATATATACTCGCAAGTGCGCCGCGCTGCGTTGCGGGCACGCATGCGCGTTTAAAAGCGTCTGGCGTCCCTCCGTCACGAAAGGTGGCTGACGCAGTGCTGTGTGAGTAACGTAGTGGGTATGAAATGCAGCATGTCGCATTTTGCGCCGGTTGCCGTGGGGCCGCGCTGACGGACGCTGGTCGCGCCGGTCACGCCTGGCGTCAGACTAAAGAGTTCTCACGTTTTACTAACGTATATTGTCGCTGTGTTCAGCGGCCAGTAACACCGCCAATGGCCTAAGGGCCTAATGGCCCCGTATTCACATCTAAACACGGTTGCGCTTAGCGGAATATGGTGTAGCCTTTTCCTTCTTCTTTGTTAAAATGTATTCGTAATAATATCAATAACATGTTCAATATAAATTCATATATTGAATTATTAGCTCATCGCCCAGAGTGGCTATGATCCACAGTAGAGACATCGTCGTTATCATCAAGACTGGAGAGCGCCAATGCCTCAATGATTGTCGCCACCTGCAAATATCTGTAAAAATGCGTTTAAATGTAACATCACTTCGCGGTCGCACCTTGTAAATAATTTTATTTTAGCACCACTATATTTCTACGCTCGTTAAAGTACTCCCCAATATGTAGGAACAACGCGACGTATAGTGCATAAGTGTAATGAATGCGCGAACCTTTGATGAAGTTCGTTGTGAAATTCCAGAATTTTCCTATACCGGAGGAGTCGGTAGCTGTCCCCATTTGTCTCGAATTTACGAAAAGAGAACCGAAAACGGATGCTCGTGCAGCCACACCTGTATTCTCTTTTCGCCACAGAACCTCTTGACTCAGTGTCAATAAAATGCGTTTGAGTAACGGTACAAGCCCCTAAAGGGTTAAGTTGTATTCTTTAGGTCAAGAGTGAGATGCACCATCTCGCCTAGTTGCAAAACACTCCCCCGAATATATAATGATGCATGTTGAATTACTGTGAGGAGCTGCAAAGGCGATGGCGAGCTATTTCACTTATATATGTTGCAGTGTGCTACCAAAGGGTTAGCATAAGCATGTGCGTTTCTTAGTGAATAGCCGCAGCCATGTCTGCAAGCAACTATTGTCACACAACTGAGAGCATTTCTTGAATACACCAACACTGCAACTACAGCGCAGTGTCTTTAACACTGCTCCGTCTTCCTTGTCTGTGCTGTTCTTTTATTTTCTTGCTGTTTCATAGCATCGCTCGTTTTGCATGACTGGAGTGTACTAACCGAACCTAAGTGACAGTTACTCCCCTGCCCAAACTCCGTTTCCTACACTTGTTAGGAATGCCAAGTTGGGACAATGCACATGCATCCCTTTAGAACTGAAACGGTAAGTTCTCCCCGCTGCTTGGCGCACAGGGCTAGCAATTTAATTTTATGTTTTACGCGATTGGCAGTTTTATTTATAACAAGGACCAGCGCCGCAATTCTAAGGCGCTTTCCTCAGGTAACATAGAGTATTTGTAACTTTTTAGTGTAAATGTGTGTGCATTCCTTATTAATATGTTTCTCTCAGTGTACATACTTCGTGATTACGTTTATTTCAAATCCTAACACGTGAATATAGTAAGCGCTTGGTAAACAGGGCGTGTGATTTGTGCCTAACCAGCACGCCAGTGTTTATTCCCAACATATTTCCGTCTAAATATGGCGACAATGAAGTCCCACTGACAAGAAGCCAGGTACGTTTTCAGTTACAGTTGCCGCATTTCATACTAGAATAACTGGAAAGCAAACGACCAACAAAATTTGAAGCACGTGTTAGTGAGTTTTGAGCTCTCCTGAGTTTTTTTATATGGCGTGCTTCATAAGCATAGAGTGTCTATACATACTATAAACATAGTGTGCTTATGCCTATCGTACGTAGTATGCGTACTTTCGCAAGATTGTAGATCCATTAATAACACCTATGCATTGCAGTATCATTTCTCCTCAAAAAAGCACCAAAACATAAAAATAATGGTGGCTTAACTATCATTTTGTTTACAGACAACTGCTATTAAACATTATCTTACAGGAATGATAAGTTTTAACTAGCTCTAAGGTATCCCCCTCACAGATTTCTGTTGAGCCAAATATTCTTAGCGTTTGTGTTTTTATAGTAAATGTTTTAAATTGTTAAACAATAAAAGGTGCCTACTTACTTTCCTCTTAGTAGAAGTTGTTTCTTTCTCTAACACTGCGAGCAATTATACTATAAAATAAAATACTGGAATGCCACATTTTGTCTTCATATTTTAGGTGTAAATATTCTGCTTGGAGAGGCATATTACAATATAAGTTACAAATAGCGCTATATATAATTACCCAGTGCTACTAAGAAATTCTGTTGATACTTGACCGGTAGCTTTGAGGATAGCCTTTTGGATGGCTCACGATTGAAATGTTGATAATAGAAGAATTTTTAATACTAGTTTTATGGTTATTTTGCTTTCTGCAAATACCTTGCAATTATGAGCCCGACTCATGCCTTAACTGTCATTAATCATCTGCACCTTTCCACTATACGCGTTTCACAGCCATGTGAAGGAAATTTGATCGCGTGTAACCAAATGCAGCATAAAATACAACAAAATGTCTTTTGCAAGTACGTTAAATCTTAGTGCATTCAAACACATTAATATTCCATTCAGCTTCGACAATAATATATATTATAGAAAGGTCGACACTTTAAAATTAGCACTACGTTACGAGGTGGAGGTAAATGATGCCGTACATGTCTTCCGTGTCATGATTATCATGTTTGGATGTGTCGTTTACATTCGTCATGTATTCACGTCACGTGATACCAAATTTAGTATATGTGGGGCTAGCGAAACAGCCGCGAGCGCGCTTTGAGCATGCCATGTTGTCATGTTCTTACAGGACTCACCTTTCAGGATTATCATGTTTGCACCAGTCATATATTTCGTCAACTATTGAAGTCATAGAACACCAAATTTGTTATATGAGAAGCTAGCAAAATGGCCGCGAGCTCCTCATGAAGGGCCCATATTACTCCGATGTATCGTTGATGCACGCGCACGCTGGGCACAGGGTTGCTAAGCAAGCAAAACGCGAGCACTTTATAGTCTGACGCCACGTGCGACTAGTGCGACCAGCGTCCGTCGGCGCGGCCCGACGGCAACCGGCGCAAATTGCGGCATGCTGCATTTCGCGCCGATGCGTTACCCAGACAACACTGCGTCGCCCTCTTTTCGTGATGGAGGGACGCTGGACGCGCTGAAACGCGCTTGCGTCAAAGCAACGCAGCGTGGCGCGCTCCTGCGATTATATGGCAGTAACGGTGCCTGGCGTGGCAACGCCGGCGCAACCCAGCAAAATGAACTCCGGTAAGCTCGCGCACCGCGTCACGTTCAAATGTACTGGCGCCTTGGCTGTGGCATGTAGTCGCCTTCTCACATGACACGCATCTCATGATCATCATGTTTTCACCAGTCAAATACCTTCGTCGTCCATTGACGTTCACATAATACCAAATTTGCCATATGTAAAGCTAGCAAAACGGCCACGAGCGCATCTTGAGTGTGGCATGTAGTCGTGTTGTTACACGACACGCATGTCGGGATGATCATGTTTATGCGTCATTCACCTATGTCGTCCGTTCGCGTCGCGTAATACCTAGTTTGGTACATTTGAATCTCTCGAAACGGCTGCAAGCACATCATGAGCGTTGCATTTAGTGGTGTTGTTACGTTACATGCATCTCCTGTCTATCATGTTTGTACCAGTATCATACTTTCGTCATCTATTCACATTCCGTAATAACAAATTTGGTATAAGTGAAGCTAGCGAAACGGCCACCAGCGCATTATGAGCTTGGCATGTAGTCATGTTGTTACACGACATGCATGTCATGGTTGCCCCGCCACGGTGGTCTGGTGGCTAAGGTACTCGGCTGCCGACCCGCAGGTCGCGGGATGAAATCCCGGCGGCAGCGGCGGCCATTCCGATGAAGGCGGAAATGTTATATGCTCGTGTGCTCAGATTTGGGTGCGTGTTAAAATACCCAGGTGGTCGAATATTCCAGAGCCCTCCACAACGGTGTCTCTCGAAATGATATGGTGGTTTTCGGACGTTAAACCACATAAATCAATTACATCAATCAACAAATGTCATGATTTTCATGTTAGGGTCTGTCACTTGCGTTCGCCATGCAATCATGTCATACCATACCAGTTTTGAAACGTGCCATGTGAACTAAACCACCGCAAGAGCTACAGGACTATGAAATGTAAATAATGAGAGTCATGAGATCCATGTCATGATTTTCATGTTATAGCTAGTCAAATATGTTCTTCATACAGTCATGTTATGGCATAGCATGTTTGGTATCTACACCATTTTCGAAACGGCCAGGAGAGCTAAAAGTCGTAAGCGGCTAGATAGATAGATAGATAGATAGATAGATAGATAGATAGATAGATAGATAGATAGATAGATAGATAGATAGATAGATAGATAGATAGATAGATAGATAGATAGATAGATAGATAGATAGATAGATAGATAGATAGATAGATAGATAGATAGATAGATAGATAGATAGATAGATAGATAGATAGATAGATAGATAGATAGATAGATAGATAGATAGATAGATAGATAGATAGATAGATAGATATGCTCAAAGTCGCCGAAGTTTGCTAAGCACTGGAGCAGGTGAACGTTACCTGGCTTAATTTATGTAAAATGACTTTTGCATAAAAGTAGCCATGTTGTTGTTATACATGTAAGAGCAATTTGAAAGCGGGAGGGCTCAGAATGAAATAATATAGTAGAAAACAGGCTAAAGTTGGAGCTCAGAGGCGAAGAAGCGGTGGCCAGTAAAGTGTTCTCTAAATTTTTAGATACACGATCTATCAACAATAAACTGAAGACGTATCGGTTTATGGTCTCTCTGGTCCTTCTGAAACATGGTGTCATCACCCGAGTTACCTAAGGACAGACGTGAAGATTTGAACCTCCATCCCAACGATGGATTGAAAAAAACAGCGGCGTCTGGCTAAGCAATGAACCATCGCACAAAGAACCATGACTGATGACTGTTGTTGACGCACATACGCAAGCGAAAGCTCTTTCAACAAGTTTTCAGCGTGAATGGAGAGGCTCTGTCGAATAAGCAGAATACACTTTCAAAAATTGTGAAAACGTTTACGAGCAAAATTCATAAGGAGATAGAAGAAGACGCCCATCGATCCCAACTGATGACGCTTTTAAAGCAGATAAAGAGCGCGTCACAGACGTTACGGCAAGTTGACGAACAGATTGAACAGCTCATCGAAGAAAAATACGAAGAAGTGAATTCGAAAGAGCTTTTATATGAAATGAAGCTCCTCACCGCAACGACAAATATAGAGGGGTGATTACGTGAGTTAGAACAAGCGACGCAACTGACTATTTGAATATGACAGAACTGCCTAACTCATTGTAAAGTTCTAACGAAGACTCGGAGACGCAAGAGCTTGTAAAGTTGCTATGACTCAAGATGAGGAAGTTTGATGGCAAGAAAACAGCATGGCTCTGGTTTAGGCATCAGTTTGTGGCATCGGCGCATAACATATAGAAGATGCCGAGGAGTTCGAAATTCTTCTACTTTCTGGCGGATCTCAGTGTAGAGGCTGCGTCTTTAGTTGAAAGTTTGCGATTTCTGATCAGAATGACGAGAATGCTGTCACTCTACTAAAAATAACTTTTGCATGACAAAATAATTTAGTAGAGAGATGCGTAAAAAGACCTAGCAAACGTGGGACGCAGTAAAGAGCTCGAAAGATGGAGAAATATTGAAGAATTTATTCCAGAAGTTGCAAGTGAACACACAATCGTTGCAGCCTACAGAAGTGAAAACAGGTAGTTACGCCCCAGTGGTAACTCCTGTTGTCAAAATCTGCACTACAAGTAGAAATGACGATCGAGATGACAGTGAAGAAGATAGAGAAAGCCGCCAACATGCCAGCAACGATGCAGTTCGCCTCAATGTAAATAGAGAGCATGCGCTGTTTGAAATAAATTATGTATTTTCAAAATCTTGTTGCGGAGTTTGTGACTTCTGTACAAAATGTTTTTACAGAGGAAAGCCACAGGCAAGAGTCACAATGGCTGATTGGCAAGCTCGCGCACCTCTCAGCTGACTGTGTCCTTCCTCGTCCTTTACTTCATTTCCGTAACAAGACCCCCAGGCGCTGGAACACCGTCTCGGAGCGGGTCCGAAGAATTGCGACAGAAGTAGGGCTTCACGCGCGAAACATGGACAATGTCAACAAGTGATGAACTTGGTCACATATTGGATTGCAATGGCGCTATCTCGTAGTAGACGTCGCTAAATTGACGCAAGACTAAAAGGGTCCTGCGTATCGGGACAAAAAGTTTTTTGGGCAGACTTACACGGCGACACAGTGACCAGAGGAGCACGCGGTCACCTGGGGCAAATGTTACATTACGATGCCGGTGGTCGTAGCGGGCATTTTGCATATCCTGTGACCTGGTGAGACGAGATTGGGCAACTTGACGAGCCATGTGAGCCCGATCAATAGCTTCGCGACTGTATTCGGAAGCAGATGGCTTGAGAAGTAAGGTGGTTTCAAATGACCATACAACAGATAAAAAAGTGAGATTCCCGTGGTGTCATGTCGAGAGGAATTATATGCGAAAGTCACATAGGCCAACGTGGTGTCCCAGTCACGATGATCTTCGGAGACGTACATAGAAAGCATCTCTGTGAGCGTGTGGTTGAGATATTCAGTTAGGCCATTACTTTGTGGATGGTAGGCGGTAGATAGCTTATGCGCTGTAGCACAAGATCGAAGGATGCCGTCGAAAACTTTGGACAAGAAAGAGCGGGCCGCGGTCCGTAAGCAGCCTCCGAGGGGCGCCGTGGTGTAAGATGACGTCATGAAGAAGAAAATTCGCCACGTCAGTGACGCAACTGGTCGGCATAGCTCTTGTTATCACGTAACGGGTCGCATAATCTGTGGCGACAACAATCCATAATTTCCTAGTATCGTCGTCGGAAAAGAGCCAAGAAGGTCGAGTCCCACGCGATGAAATAGTTCAGAGGGGGCTTCAATTGGGTGAAGATATCCAGCTGGCAGCAAAGGAGAGAATTTGCAGTGCTGGCAGAGGTCGCAAGAGGCGACATATTGACGCACGCTGCGGTACAGTCCTTGCCAGAAAACTCGACGTCGCACGCGGTCGTATGTGTGGGAAACACTGAGGAGTCCCGCTGTCTGTGCGCCGCTAAGTTGTTAACGTATGGCAGGCCGTAGATGACGAGGAATGACAAGCAAATGCTTAGAGCCTTCAGCGCTAACGTTGCGGTGGTAGAGGATGCCGTCATGCAGCACGAACATACGGGATTCAGCGTCATGCCTGTCAGACTCAATGGCGTCGATGATAGTGTGCACTGACTCATCCCATCGTTGTTCAATGCGCATATCGCCGAAGTCAGTAAACGCCATTACGCTGCTTTCTAGGTTCGTCTCAAAGGGATTAGGAGGATCCACCGGATGACAAGAAAGAGAGTATGCGTCCTTGTGAGAATGGCCAGACTGGTAGTTGACGTTAAACACAAATACCTGGAGCCTCAGAGCCCAGCGACCCAGACGTCCAGTCGGGTCCTTCAGAGAAGTCAGCCAGCAGAGAGCGTGGTGGTCCGTAACGACTGTGAATATGGAACCATATAAATATGGCCGGAATTTGGCGACGGCCCAAACTAAAGCTAAACACTCTCTTTCGGTGATAGAATAATTCCTCTCAGGGGGAGAAAGCAGGTGACAGGCGTAAGCTATCACGCACTGTCAGCCGTGATACCGAGAACTGACCGAGAACTGGGCTGACCGCTGACCGAGAGCTGGGCCAATACCGTGGCCACTGGCATCGGTGCGAATTTCTGTGGCAGCAGAAGGGTTAAAGTGGGCAAGTATAGGGGGCGTAGTTAAGTAGCCTATGAGAGCGGTGAACACTTGAGCCTGCTCAGGGCCCCATGAGAAAGTGGTATCCTTCTGCAGCAAGTCTGTGAGTGGCCTGGCAACGTCGGCGAAGTTTTTCACAAAACGACGAAAGTAAGAACATAAGCCGATGAAGCTCCGGACGTTGGATGTAGAACAGGGCTCCGGAAAGCTACAGAAGGCGCGGATCTTTTCGGAATCTGATTGGACACCATCGGCGTTTACCAAATGGCCGAAAATGGTAATCTGACGGTGACCTAATCGGCCATTAGATTTGAGTAGTAGTTAAGCTGTTCTGAAGACTGCGAGAATTGCAGCCAGAAGGATCCGGTGGCTATTGAATGTAGATGGAAAGACTATCACATCGCCTATAGAACAGGGACAAGTACATCACTTATAACGACGCAGGAGAGAGTCCATCATTCGTTCGAATGTGGCAGGAGTGCTACATAGTCCAAAAGACATGACCATAAACTGGTATAAACCATCCGGTGTAATGAAGGCTCTCTTCTCGCGGTCCATCTCATAGACACTTATCGGCCAGTAGCCGGACCGAAAATCAATATACGAGAAGTGTGTAGCGCCGTGCAAGCAGTCTAACGCGTCATCGATGCGAGATAGCGGGTATTCGTGTTTTCGCGTGATCTTGTTGAGGTGGCGATAGTCAACGCAGAAGCGCCAGGTACCGTCCTTTTTTTTCACAAGGACGACAGGGGAGGCGCAAGGACTACTTGATGGTTCGATTACACGTTTGTTAAACATCTTGTAGACTTCCGCATGGGTAACTGTGCGTTCATTGTTGGAGACACGATAGCGGCGTCAGTGAATACGACTGGCGTCACCAGTGTTTATACGGTGCTGAACACTGGATGTTTGCCCTAGAGTTCTGTCGTCTAAATCAAAATTGTCGGTATATGACGCGAGAAGGTGATGGATGTCGTTGTCTTGCGCAGGATTGAGGTCGGGTGCAATCATCTTCTAGAAATGATTTGGCAGAGAAGAGGTGCTGTTATCTACAAGAGACTGAAGTAAATCAATCTCGGTGGTGAGAGCCGCTATTTCTAATTCGTCAGCATTAGATACGCTGGCCAAGAACATGGCACGAGGAAGACCTTGATGGCACAAGCTGAAATTGAGAAGTGGGAGCGAGGTACAGTTGTCAGTAACAGTCACAAGCATATGGGGATTGGCGATGTTGCGGCTCAAAAGGACGTCGGCGAAAGGAAGGAGGACATGTTCACTATCGGGAATTTGTGGCTGTGCGGTCAAAACGACGGAGGTGGCTGCTTGAGGCGACAGTCATACATCTTGAAGACAGCACAGGCGCGGCGGGGCAGCCTGGAGTTCAGCTACTATCTGAGGCAGCTCTAGCTGAATGATGCCGGTAGTACAATTGATAAGAGCAGAATGATTCGACAAGAAGTCCAGGCCTAGGATAACGTCATAAGGGCAGTGGTCAATCACGGCTAAATGACACAAGTGGTGTGGTCCTTTATACTTAATCGGGTAATGCACAGACCGAGAACCATCGGCGTGCTGCCATCGGACGCATGGAGCATTTGTGCAGCTGCTGGTGTCAGAACATTCTTTAAACCTGTGCGTAGGCTTCAAGTCATGACCGAAATGCATGCGCCGGTGTCTACAAGTGCTTGTACAGGTACGCCGTCTACTTCAACGTCTATTACACTTTGTCTGGTGGGAACGGAGAGAGGATTTGCTGCAGAAGTCGTCAATTCAGCACCACTTCCGAGGGCTGCAGTTCTCAGTTTTTTTAGATGGTGCGGCCGGAAGCCACAGGAGACGAGAAGCTCTGTGGCTGCGGCGAACGGGATTATGGGTGGCGTATTTGCGGAGAACGAGACTGGTTCCCACGTGGTGAAGGCGAGCGGCTGTACCCAATGTTCCGAGATTTGTCAACGGTATTAGACTCTTCGGTAGGTGAAAGGATTTGGGAGGTACCATCGAAACGGGTCCTATGGGTCTTTGCGCGAAGTGCCGAGAACCATGTGTTGCGGCAGTAACGAGCAATATGTCCAACGCCGGGGCAGTTGAAACATATAGGGCGCTAATCTGCAGTTTGCCACTGAGCCGGGTTGCGCGTACGGGAAGAAAAGCGTCGGTTGGAGGAGCGCATAGCGAAAGGGCGTTCACTGACTCTGGGCGCGGTGACATGGCACACGGAATGCACTTCGATGTTTTCAAGCTCCATGTGCACGATGGTCTTAACACGAGGAACATTAACAGCAGTGGTATCGGTACTGCGCGAATAAACCGCCGAGAGTGTCATTGCTTCCAATTCGTGACGAACAATGCGTGTCAGGTGTCCAGGCGGCGATGGACGTTGTGGTTCGGACTGGTCCTCGCAAGTCGATGTTGCAGGGGTGTTCGGAAGTCGGGCGAATGTTTGCAGAATGCAGTGACTTTTCACTTGTTCAAATTGACGAAACTTTTTGATGATCGCGTCCACCGTTGAACAGCCCTTGCACATCAGGAGAGTTAACGCGTCGCCGGCAATCCCCTCCAGGGCATGCCCGACCTAGTCTCCTTCTGTCATGTCGTTTCGGTCTTTCTTCAGAGAGTCAGCACGTCCTCATTGTTTGCGAGATATGATTTCGTCGTGGATTGGGCCCGGTAGGCCAATTCCTTTTTGGCGGTGATCTTACGACTGCCGGTTTTGACGAACACCTCTGGCATGTTTTTTTTTTTGCATTGGTCCCAGCTTGTGAGTTCTTCTTCGTTGTTTTCATACCATACCTTGGCCGTGCCTCTCAAGTAAAACAGCACATTAGCCAACTGAAGTGTAGGATCCCATCTGTTTGGCACACTCACTCGTTCAAACATGGCCAACCAATCGTCAACGTCGATGCCATCAGTCCCGCATTATGTACCGGGATCCTTAAGTGGAGTGAAAACGTATGGTGGCGACGCCATGTTCGTCGGAGACGCTTACGTTTATGCGGAGGGCTCAGCATTGGCCATGGCTGGAAAATCGATGCGACGTCCGCTGCGGAGCTCCGTTGCCTTATGGTTACCCCGCACCTCTCACCAATATGTTATGGAGTTGGTGACTTCTGTACAAAATGTTTTTACTGAGAAAAAGCCACAGGCAAGAGTCACACTGTCTGATTGGCAAGCTCGCGCACCTCTCAGCTTATTGTGTCCTTCCTCTTGCTTTACTTCATTTCGGTAACAATATTCGCAGCAAAGAAGAAACTCGCGATAAAAAGTATATCATGTTGCTGTCATCGCACAGCTGGAAGTGGACTAGAACATCTACGCTTCGAAGCACCTCGATGAAAAAAAATGCATATTTTATTTATTATGTGTATATAAGGGCAGGCTGGTGCCAATGCGTGGCACCGGCTACTCCTCTTCTCTTGCACAAAAGCCGATATCACATATTTCGTACCAAACACAAGGCTATACATATGTACAGAGCACAATGCTTACATAATGAGTCCAAACTTTTCAATACTGAGTGCCCACAACACACAGAATTGCGTCCCAAATGCATAGAAATTTGTCCACACAACACAGTGTTTGTAGAAACACAAGTAATCATGCTAAGTTAGGTGTTGACGCAAAACATGAAAGTTAAATCAGTTGTCTAAGGTGATCTTGTTGCTTAGGTACTGAGCTGTTTTCAGAAATATTTTGCCCGAAATATTGTAGTGAAACACGAATATATGGTTTTGAAACATACCAGTCAACAGTGGCGATAATACATTTTTTTCGTTTAGTACTTTGAGTTATTAGTTATTCCTTCAAAAAGTGAAGAACTGCATGTGTTGAAGTGGCTTGTAGCTTTTCTTTTGGCCATGAATTCAAGATTTTAGCAATTGATGGAGGTCGCTTATCTAAAGAATTGAGTTCTTGTAAAAGGTTTTTTTTTGATGTACGTCATAATTTTACAATGTAGAAGAGCGTGCTCCACATTATCTTGTGCTTCTCCACATGAGCAGGTAAGACTACCAGCTTTCCTTGTTCTTTACAGGAAGGTCTTCGTGTAAGCTGCACCAAGTCGAAGCCTATAAATGAAAGTTCCTACCGATCAGCTAAACTTTAACAGAATAATAACTTCTGTACCGGGATCAATGTTGTAGAACTAAGTTTTGCTCATCATTTTTGAACCAGGTTTTTGTAGACAGTTGACGGCTCAACTTATTTAATAGACATCGTGCATCGCTCATTGATAGAGGTAGCAGTGATATGTTAATTTCTTGACGTGCTGCATGTGCAAAGTGATCAGCTTTGCATCTCTTTTTTTGCGATGACTGGACATTACACAGAATATTGCAGAAGAAGCGTCACGATGGAACAGAACAAAGAAGCCTTGCAGCAGCAGCGAAGGTGCTTCAGATTCACTGGACCTCACCGCACGGCGAAGATATGCCGTGCTAACGAACGCTGCAATACATGCAAGGTAAGGCACGCGATATCCATGTGTCGACCATGTACACCTGCGGAAAAGTCCGCTCAACCGCTAGGTGGTCGTGATGGGTGCGTACGTACAAGCACCCAACGTGACCGGTTAAGCGCCAGCAAATCCTTCCACGTGCACGCACAGAAATCTGATGAACAAAAACTACATACTACTACAGACAGCCTTTCGGTGGATGGAGGAAAAAGAAAGTGGGTGGTACACACGAATTTTCCTTGATATCGCGAGCGAGGGCACAATCCACAAAATACTGTCAAAGAAAGTATGGCGCTAGGTCAAAGTTCGGATGCACCATTTTTTTTACAGTTTCAAGGAGTAAAGATAGAATTCAACATTAAAGCCGTCAAAGTCAACTGGAAAAAGTACCCTACATCGGAACACGTTAAAGATTGAGGCACTGGAGATAGACGATATACTCTGCGACGTGCTACCGTGGCCACAGTTGAATTTACAAGAAAAGGCAAGATCAGTAGAAACTTGTTTCGCTGATGACAGTAATGAGGCGGCCAATTCAAACAAAATTTGGACAGTTTAAGTTTTATTGAAACAGATTCTAATTTAACCCTAGCCACTGGTCACACTCACAAAATTCATTCAAAAGTAATGGCAGTAAAAACGATCTTGACATGAGAAGTACAAGGTCCTGTAGTACTTCGTTATGCGCAACTGAAATCGGTGGCGATTACGGTAGGCAAGGTCAGTGAAAAATCTGACAAGATAGTCGATGAATTTCCGAAGTTTTAAAATTTAAAAACCGTGGGAATCAACGAGAAACCACCAAAAAACTGACTGATGAACATTTTCAAGAGTACGTTTGAAATATAATAAAATTTAAGGCCGGAAAAATACAAGGTGCGGCTAGCATGGAAAGAAAACGTCATGTTAGGCGACAACAACATCACTGAAGAGATGAGACTTATTCAGGTGACAAAGAATTCAGGTGAAAGAAAGTTCAATTTTTTACAGGCTCACATGCGTGTCGTTGAGCATGAACAACAGAAGTATCACTTCAGGATTCACCTAGAGAGCAGTTTTGTACCTTTATGAACAAAATGATGTGTTGACAGTGCTGTTGCAGCATTAGGGCATCTTGGCATTTGATCTTATTGCTCAATAGGCAACACAATGATACTTGTCAAGCTCGTCCTATGATGCACTCAAAACTGGCACTTTCAGTTTCGGTTTCGCAGTTCTTGAATAGTCGAGCATTTTCGCTTGTATCTGTTGAACTAAACAACATAGACGAAACCTTCAGGCAGCAAAATGACCGGCAATCAAATGTGCATCTATCTAACAAAAACAACTGAAAAAACGTCGCCATCTTGAGAAAAATTTTCCATATTCACCAGAGCTCGTACTTTAAAAGTAAGGCTGAAAGGCGCGGCTTCAAGGTGAGGCTGCGGTTTGCACTAAATGCCAGGTTAACCTAATGCACTACTTCTTTCGAACGTCCGAGGTAAAACACTTGGCATTAGGAAAAATACTTGCCAGACTTGGACCAGGTAAAGGACTGCCCGGAGTTGAGGGGGACCGAGGCTGAAAAGATAGTAGAAAGACAGTCTGGGATTAAGAATATTCGCAAACATTGTGCTAAAATCAATGTTCAGATCAATAAACTGTTGAGCAGCAAATGTGAATATGCAGTTACGATAGCTGCACAAAAACTAAACTACACCGCATAGGCAGGCAACTTCTATCAAACACCGTAGGAGATAAAAGTGCTTAACATTCATCATCAAACAATGGAAAAGTGCTTATATTACTACGCGTAGTTGGATCATTTAAAGTCATTTCGTTGATTTACTCAGTGGTGCCGTAATTATCAACTTGTAAAGTTTATGGGGTAATACTGCGAGGTTCAGCAGCATTTAGCATTAGTCTTTTTCTTTGTAGTAGCGTTTGTGATTACTTCCTGAAGATAAAAGTTTTAAATTTCGGCCTGAGCCAGTGAACGCTTCAAATGCCATGTTAAGTTACAGGTGAGTTAGAGAAAACACTTGCCCGACTAGGACCAGGTAAAGGACTTCTGGGAGTTGAAGGTGACCCAGGCTGCAAAAATGATAGCATGGTAATCAACAATAAAGACGCACCATTTAGGAGTCTTGTGTGCTAATTTGGTAGCACTTTGTATTGTTTGTATTGTTTTTAGCTCACTTTAAATTGTATTCCCTGAAGGCAGAAAGTTTCACATCTCAGGTTCAGTTAGTAAAAGTTTTTATATGGCCGGCGAAATTTCAGGTTCAATTACAATAATACACTTGCATGACTAGGGACAGGTAAAGGACTTCCAGGACTTGAAGGTGGCCGAAGCTGCGACAAGGGTAGCACGGTAATCAATAAAGAAGGCACAAAATCTTGGGAGTCATGTTCCGTCGTTTGGTAGAAATTTTGTCGTTCCTTTTATGTTGCGTAGAAGATTGCTTCCTGAATAAAAAAGCTTCAGATCTCATGTTGAGGGAGTGAAATATTTAGTTGCCAGCTTACATCCAAGGTTCGGTTAGAATGTTACACCTGCCATACTTGGATGACTCAAAGGACTTTTGTGACTTGGAGATGACACAAGCTGCAACAAAGGTAGCACGACAATCAGCAATGAAGGCAATAAACAATAGGGAGCCATGCTGAGTGATTTCATAGCATTTTGTATTGTTTTTTTTTTCTGTAGCGTTAAAGCTTACTTCCTGAAAGAGAAAGCTCGACGGTTGAGCTAGTGAAAGCTTTGAATAGCAGGTTAAATTTGTGGTTGAGTTAAAACAAACCCCTTTCAGGAACTGGACCTGGTAAAGGACTTCCGGGAATCTAGAGCGACCCAGGCTGCAACGACTGTGGCGCAGCAATGAACAATGACGGTAACATATGCATCGCTTCTGATTTCTTCATTCTTTACATTTGCTTTTCGTAATAGTTCTCTGTCCGGAATGTGATTATCTAAGATGCGACCATAGTTGCGAATGTGTTCTCACTGGTCGACTTTCTTCACAAATTTCCGCTGCTGCCTGCATTATAAGGTATTTTCGCTTAGTAGTGAAGAAGAATTTGTCGGCCACTTAGAACACAAGATCGTCTACATTGTCAAGTGTGAGTACTTTTCTATGTATTGTGGTCTAACACAAAGAACACTATTAGCATCCTTTGGCACTGAAGAGGAAACGAGGTTTTAGAGTCTTCGCCGAGGACGCAAATAGATTAGATTTCTGAACGGCTAACGGGAAGACCAGTGGTAAGGCTCTACTTTGCGATGGCGCGTCAATAAATGCCGGCGAACATCAGCGCTGATCAGATTACTCGGCAGTCGATAACTGTTAACACGCTATCAGTTCATTATTCACATTTAGTTTGCACTTTTCATTACCGGGCAGCTTTTGCGAGTTTCGTAATAGCACAACATTTCTCCAGGGATGTGATACCCGGGCCAAAATTCAAATGTCTGCACTTTGCCATCATAATCAATTAGCGTGTTAGTGCGTCCTACAAGAATCCAACCAGGAGAAGATGACGATGACACACCAAGCACAAGATTGTTGCGCCTGTTGTTCTTGATGTCTGCCAAAATAACTTCATATACCTGTCAGTTCAAGTGCACGAATAAACAGAAAGGAAGAGAGGACAAGCGCTTTCTCGCCACTAAACGATGGATTAGGAAGGGAAGAATATATAAACAGGCAATCAAAACACAACTCGTAAGATGACAGAATCAGTTACCTCGTGAGTTTACAGAAGCTTTTCACATAAGAAACAAAGTAGAACAATGCGTCAGCCAGCTTTCGGTTTTGCTGCACGATAAAGAGTTTGCTTTTCTAGATTATGTTTCTGGATATACTTTCTGTGTTCTCGAGTTGCCACAGGTGTACTTTTTGCCTGCACAGACATGCGTTGTTTTTTGATTGCCTGTTTATATATTCTTTCCTTTCTAATAAATCATTAAGTTGCGAGAAAGCGGTTGTCCTCTCT
>WOVY01008387.1:0-15533 GCA_013436015.1 Rhipicephalus annulatus | reverse complement strand
AATATCCACCTTTTTGCTGATGATTGCGATACTTTTACAGCAGTTGCTTCAAACGACTATTGTAATCGCTTACACTCCGATTGAAATAAAATATCTAACGGTGCAGCTTGTGGCTAATAGATCTAACATTCACTTATGTAAAGTTAAGCATATATTTAGGTAACCAAACTCTTCTGGGCATACTAATCAAATAACTTCCCTTGAGATCAAGTACCTCATACAATACTTAGGCCCAAAAAAATGAAACGTTCTTTTCTTTGACGGCGTCCTCTCCTTACGTGAGGTTCCTTACAACCAAGTACGACGGAGGAAGCAAGCGTACTCTGAAAACTCCCTTAACCCGTCCTCGCGGGAGAAATGGTTGCCGCGCTCCTGCGTTCGAGATTATGGAATGTAAGCTTTGCTCACAGCAGTTTATTCTGTAAAAAGTTGGGTCACCACATCACTTCCAAATTGAAGTGTTAATATCGAGACGCGTGTACGCTTTTCTCCAACTACGATTACTGAATGTGAAAAGCCACCGTAGTCGAGCGCAAAACGTGGTGCATTCTAGCAACACTGCGCGCCGTCGTGCCTGCACCGTGCACGCACGATCGCTGCTCGTGTCTCCCCGCAGAGGTGGGGTGGGAGGGTTTGCCTCGAAACGAAAACATCACGTGGGCTAGCTGTGAGGCGAAGCGCTCGTTCAGGGCAAGGAGCGGACCTAAAAGCGCACGAAGGTAGCCCCAAAGCAACCTTAAGCTGAGGAAGCGCCAAGGAAGCCTTTACCGAGGGGCTCCTCAGTGAGGAAGCTTTCGGAGTGACATAAGGCGGCCTCACAAAACTGAAGGCTTCCTTACTGAGGAAAGGAACGTTTCGTTGTTTGGCCCTTAGGAATTCATATCACATCCAATCTTACTATACACATGGGCTTGTAATAGTGCAATGGTGACCACCCGGTGCCCTACACAAGCCAGGGTGTAGGAGGAAAATACTCATTTGACAGACAGACGTTTTTTTGTTATCTCGTTGAACGCGAGCAAAGGTTCGCCTCGAGGTAGGCGGACTGTGCAGGCAGCAAGCCACCCTAGCATAGCTTCTGGCATCGTCGTCCGCACAAAGAAAATTCGGCGAACACCTTCCCTCAAACCACATTCCCACAAACACAAACGATGCGCGGGGGAAGGGGGGGTAGGATGGACGCCAACAATGGTCAGAGGAACAGCCTAGCTCCCAACGAAAAGAATGAACATTTTTCTCTTTGCAAAGTCTACCCCCCCTTTTTTTCTCTCAGTAGTCGGCTTGATGGAGGGATAATCATTACGGCGGGAGCAGGTTTCTTTTGCCGAAGTGCCGGTGTGTGGACAAGTGCGGAGGAGTCATAATCGTGTACGAGTCGGATACGTGGCAGGATTCCGACACTGCTTTCGGAAGAGATAACCACAGCATGTAGCCAGTGACCCAGTGCTTCCACTTTGGACTCGCTCTCTTCTTATAAGGCCTTACGCTGGCTGCTCTCCGTCTCATCATATTTCGGTTCTGGTTTTACTGCGCATTTGCCATTGAACACTCTTTTTTTGTATTCTCTTTCTATGGTGTGCCTAGATGTTTATTCACTCGTGTTCTTACCGATGGAAACGGGCACACGGGAGAGGGTTTTCCTACATGATTCATTTCATTACAATAAAAATTGGCAGATCCCACGTACAGCGGGAATCGATGGTATGCGAAACATGCACAAATGAGAAATGTTGATATCTCCCTTTAAAATCAGCGCAACGTCACGAGGTGGAAGTAATTGATGCCGTACATGACTTCCGTGTCATGATTATCATGTTTGGATGTGCCGTTTACCTTCTTCATCTGTTCACGTCGCGTGATACAAAATTTAGTATATGTGGAGCGAGCAAACTGGCCGCGAGCACGCTATGAGCATGGTACGTTGACATGTTCCTACATGACACTTGTGTCCGGATTAGCATGTTTCCACCAGTCATATACCTTTGTCATCTATTGACGTCACGTAACACAGAATTTGGAATATGTGGAGCTAGCGAAATGGTGGCGAGAGCATTATGAAGGGCCCAATATCCTTCAATGTAGCGTCGACGCTCGAGCACACTGGGCACAGCGACGCTACGTTAGCAAAACGCGAGCACTGTATAACCTGACGCCAGGCGCGGACCAGCGTCCGTCGGCGCCACCCGATGGCAAGTGCATGAAATGCGACATGCTGCATTTAGTGCCGATGCGTTACCAAGACAACACTGCGTCATCCTCTTTTCAATATGGAGGGACGCTGGACGCGCTGAAACACGCATGATTCAAAGCAACGCAGCGCGCCTGCGAGTATATGGGCAGGACCGGCGCCTGGCGGGGGAACGCCAGCGTGACGCGACGAAATAAATGCCGGTGAGCACGCACAACCGCCGTCACGTCAAAATGTATTGCCGCCTTGACTTAGACATGTAGTCATGTTCTCACTTGACACGCACGTCATGATTATCATGTTTGCACCAGTCACATACGTTCGTAATCCATTGGCGTCACGTAATACGAAAACTGGCATATGTGAAGCTAGCAAAATGGCCACGAGTGCGTCATCAGTGTGGCATGTAGTCATGCTGTTACATGACAGGCATGTCGTGATTATCACGTTTGGATGTGTCATTTACCTATGCTGTCCGTTCGCGTGGCGTAGTACCGAGTTTGGTAGATGTGAAGCTAGCGAAACGGCCTCGAGCGCATCATGAGCGTAGCATGTAGTCATGTTGTTACATGACATGCATGTCATGTTTATCATTTTTGCACCAATATCATACCTTCTTCATCCATTCACGTCTCGTACTACCAAATATGGTATATGTGACGCTTCCGAAACGGCCACGAGCACATCATGAGCATGGAAGGCAGTCATGTTGTTACATGACACGCGTGTCATGATTTTCATGCTAAGTGTGTCGCGTGTGTTCACCATGCAGTCATACTATACGATACCAGTTTTGCAACATGCGATGTGAACAAAACCACCGCAAGAGCTACAAGAACATGAATTGTAAATCATGACATTCATGACATACATGTTACGATTTTCATGGTATAATCAGTCATATATGTTCTTCATACAGTCATGTTATGCCATACCAAGTTTGGTATCGATACCATTATTGAAACGGCCAGGAGAGCTAAAAGTCGTAGGCGGCTAGACAGATAGATACGCTGAGAGTCGCCGAAGTTCGCTAAGAAATGAAGGAAGGAAAATAGGAGGAAAAGAACGGCAGGGAGGTTAACCAGTCCATAAGCCGCCGGTTTGCTACCCTGCGCATGGGAAGGTGATGGGGGAGATGAAAGATAGAGAGCAGAGAGGAAAGACCGATGAACACGTCACGTTCGGCACCACACGCGCGCACACTCAGTCATAGTCCAGTCTTGTCTTTCGCAGTGTGTGACATAGCTGTTACAGCCGCTTGTTCAAGTCCGTGTCGCGTAGGAATTTCAACAGAGCTTTTGTCGCCTTCTGTTGCAATGTATTCTCTTGGGTACTTGACAGAATAGTGTCCACAGACATTTGGCTGCTGTCGATGCGCGCAAAAACGGACGCCAGTGACTGTATCTGGATGTCATACAGCGGACAGTCGAACAGGATGGGGTGTAGCGTCTCTTCGTAATGACAGGCATCGCAGAGAGCGTTGTCGCCCATTCCTATGACAAAGGAATACGATTTTGTAAATGTCACTCCTAACCATAAGCGATGAAGAAAGGTGGCTTCTCTTCGGTCGAGCCCAGTGGGCATGCGGAGAGCCATCAAAGAGGACAGGTGTTGTTCACGATTCGTCTCGTTGCTTGGTGGGCACCATAGTGAAAACGTGACTCACGCGCAAATCGTCGAAGATTACTGGCAGCATTGGTCCGCGAAAGTGGTATGGCTTCTTCTCGTGTTTTCTCAAGAGCTGCCCGCGCGGCAGTATCGGCATGTTCGTTCCCTATGACGCCGCAGTGACTTGGCAGCTATTGAAACGTCACATGATGCCCTTTCTCATTTGTGAAGGGGGCATCGAATTTTGAAAACAAGCTGTTCGTACGGACCGCGACGCAGTGCCGAGAGCACAGATTGTAGGGCAGCCCTTGAGTCGCTGAAAATCGACCATTGTTGCGGTGGTTCCTGATTGGCCACGCAAAGTGCAGCGCGCAAAGTAGCTAGTTCCGCTGCTGTAGATGCCGTGGAGTGGTAGTCTTAAACCTGATGGTAACACATCTTGCTGGCACTACTGCAATGTTTCGCATTTAATATTGTGAGATGAGCAATGCGTGCGTGTGGGCGTGTCTACCCTCTCTATATGTAAAGTTTATTAGATCTTGTGGTACCACTCAAGCCTCGTGATGCTTTTCAGGCCGCGTGCAGTAGTTTATTCGTGTTTTAGGCCCGTAAGTTATTACTGAAATATTCTGAATTTCTGCTTGAAGCTTATCAGCATAGTGATTGCCGTGCATGTGTTGCAAATGACTAACGTTGATTGCGAATCAATCTAACCTTATTTTTTGGTGTATGAAACATAGTAAGAGGGGTGGCTTTACTGTTAGTCCCCTAGCTAATTCCGCGTTTTCGCCGGACCGCCTAACATTATTTTTGTTTTCTTCGGACCCCTTTTTAGTCATACTTTAACGTGTATTTCTCTTTCTCTTACATTACGAAATTATTTTTTCTCGTTAATCATCTCCGGCATTACTAAAAAGCGCGATATTGTCCGCAGAACTGAAATAACAAAGATAATAAACGTTAAGTTTTATTATGTTGTTTTTGTTCTACTTTTTTAATGTTATGAAAAGGTCGCGAATCGATTTAAAGAGATTCTAACTCTTACTGAGCGCATTACCGATCATGATTATATTGCTTTTCTTGAGGTTGACTGTGGTTATGGGGTCGTTTAAAAGCACGTAATAAACTGTTATGTAGTATATGCTACTACGAGTATGAGTATTGCTAATGACACTTTCTTTTATCATATTCGTACTTACGTCGTTGCCGTAAGCGTCTGCTTATATCTAAATATTCGTGTACCTTGATAGGTTGATTTTATCAATTTGTCAGGGGCAGCAAAATGTATGGAACTTTTTTCTAGAGGAGAAGGGGGGAGCAGATGTTTAACCATACTTCATTATGTTCATGCGTGTAGTTTGTATGTGTGCGCGTACATAAACACATGCATCCACGCACTCCTGCCTTGGCCAGGTGTCCACACAATTTTTGCAGCTGTAGTTAGTTTTGATAGTAATGAGGTATGCATAGCACTACCATGATTCTATGCTTGAGAGAACTGAAAGATGTAGCTTTAATAATCTATGGTCCCGAAATGGTGATAGGATCTTTCTCACACCAAGAAAATTGTTGAGGCTTGATAAGGACAAAAAACAAAAGTACTTCAATGTAATTATTTCATTTTTTCGTTCTTCGTTTTGAATATCCCCACAGTGAATATAACATTATATTGTGCATGCATATACGTGCCTTGTATTGTTATGATCCTGACATCCGCATTCGTTTGCAGGTAAAGTTTGCAGATTCGCACAGCATAATTTGTACATTTTAATCGGGACACGCATATACGTTTCACACATATATTGAGGTAATTGTGTTATTAAAGAAAACTTATTTCTTATTGATTCCTTAAGAGCACACAATAAGTATCCAAATATTTTTAATATTTTAGACACATTACAAAATATATCATAATATTGATTTGTAGTGCATGTTTGATTACAAATGAACTGCGTCGTATTTTGCAGGTATGTTTCTTGCTTTAGGCCATCACTCTATCAATGACAGAAATATTTCACTTTTCTCGGAATGTTTTACAGGCTCAATATTTTCGAAGTATTTTACATGACTCAATTATACAAATTGACTACAAATTTAGTACCAATTGGGTTACTACTAATTGACTACAAGTTTGGTTACTATGATTCGGATTGTGGGTGGCAGCTATAAAACTCCGACGACTGAAAGACTCATGAAAACATGCGATTGACGACATCACTGCCGTCTATTCCTATATTTGCTCGAGTAGAAGAGTTTGCTCATGCAGTATTATACACTGCACCATGATTCAGAAGCATAGCCACAGACGGACGGGACTTGGACAATGTCGGTAAAAGAAGGATACATAGTTCCCACGCTGAGTGATAACATCTTCACACCTAAGATATTTTGTGTGCGCCAAGGCATCTACTAGAGCACACAGTGCTCTAGTAGATGCCTCAAGGCCTTCAACGTGCACTTTTGTGACGTTCAGGATGGTAACTATATGTGGATGAGGGGGTTCTGACCCCCACCAGGTTTTTTGTAATGCTTTAGCTTTTCGGGTGACACAAAAGTATCTCCACGCCTTCACATCGACCACCGTTGCCAAAGTTAGCCGATTTACACAAAAACAGGTGGGTATGCTTGAATTCGTTCAATTATTTCTTCGTAGTATCAACTTCCAAGACAAGCACGCTCCATGAATGACGATGACACGAACGCAGATCAAAGCAGCAATTCAATTACACAAAGTATGAATCTGCTACTTCAGGTGCAAGGCAAGTCACATACAGATATTGAGACACCCCCCCCACACACTCAGAAATATATATATATATATATATATATATATATATATATATATATATATATATATATATATACGACGTTTAAGTGAATATTCGTAATTCAACATTTATAAAAATTGATTGTTAAAGTCGTGGACACCAAGCTCCATGTGCCTGCACAGTACAAGCAACATTTTAGCAGTCAGCACTACCAAAACATTTTTTTTATTTTTTGCTTTTTTGGGGGTCGTTAATTTGGGGAGTGTGAATTCTATAAGCTTAAATGTAAGCACTTTGACTGAAATCTGTTGGGCTCGGTAGAAGATTTAAAAAGTTGGGAAGATCGTAGAGGGCCTGGGTTGTGAGGAACGACTTGGTAACTTTCTCAGGATATGTCTGTGTTTGTCACAAAAGCATCTCCGTGTCTTGTTTTGCCAAAGCGGTGGCTTCCCGTTTCCAACACGTTTCAAAAGCCGTGAACGTATACTGAGGAGATTGTTCCTAGAGAGCGGTTCAAGTTTGTTGGCATGTTGTAAATGTGCCAGGATTCGCGCAAGGACATCATTTCGAAATTCCCTGTTTCTAGAACAGAAAAGCTGTAGAAATCAATTATATTGTCGGGCTTCTCAGGGGCTCTGCAAAAGCGCCACGTTGCACTTCTGCCTTCTTGACGTCGTTCTTAAGTTGGCGTAATCTTAACGAGTGGGCGCGGACGTTTATTGCTGCCCGGCAAGGCGCACGTTAGCGCTCAGTGACTGGCTCCCTCGTCAGGAACGCCAGTCCAAGCCTTTCGGCCGCTCCACGGGCTTTCTGAATGGAAACATTCGCTTTTGCCCACGTAGCTGGCTGGACAATCTGAACACGGCGACTTGCAGACTACTCGCTAGTGTTGCTTCTTCCTTCGGCCGTAGTAGCAAGCGGGTGAGCATCGAAGCAGGCTTGCGAACCACCTCGACCCCTGATTTTCCGAGAATCGCGGAGAGCTCTTCACTGGCGCCCGGCACATATGGGATGACAATGCGCTTGGCAGGCTTCAACTTTTTTTTCAGGCACTGCGCCGTGCTCCAGACCGGGTTGCAGAAATTAGGTGCCTTTTCTCATCTTCTAACCACTACCACCACTATTTACCTGCCAGTGCGGTGACCAGCGAGGGAAGGTTGTCGCGTAGTGTGTCTTTCACGGGTCCCTCTACACGGTACAGTGATCGTTTTCTACCCATGGTGACGCCTGCTTATAATAACAAAAACGCAGAAAAAACGGAAAGAAAACAAGAGCTAACTAAATGCACAACGCTGGGTAATATTTTTGTCAGTTTGTACCTCTCGAGGGGGCGTCACAAAAGTGTAATGAGTGAACTTTTTGTTGATAAATGTAAAACCAGGTTGCTGCGATGTGTTAATAAAGGCAAGCTAACTGAAAAAGAAATGTTAGGAGTCGATTTTTGCTGTTGTATACCATAATTGAAAAAAAATGCCGTAGATAAATATTGTGTTACTGTGTTGCTTTCCGGCACTAAAACTCAGCTGTTCCTCCAGTAGTTCGTCACGTACACCTCAGCACCAAGAATATAACCCTACCATCTGTGATCAATATTTTAATATGAGCATTTAGTGTGTTCACCTAACTATACGGTGAACAGTTTAAAAAAAAGGCAGGCTTATCAACAGAATGCTATTCTAGTTCCATGATGCATTTTATTGTCGCTTTCCTTTGTAACATTTACAAGCTAGACCACTTCGGGCGCTTTAGCACCGTGCGAAGAAATGCGAATTGTATAGCATTGCTGAGAGGGCACGGCAACGTCCATGCGAACGAAACGCCTAAACTGCCGCCATTCGTCTTCCAGGTTGTGCCGTGGATTTTGACAGCGATCGTGACAAGCGGATCTGATGGGACGCCTTTCCTGCTTCCTCATCTCAACCTGGTTTTGGAAGATGCGCCGTGGATCAACGGAGCATCGGCCTCAGTGACGTCACCGGCAGCGCAGCTACTTAGAGAGCAGCACATCAGGCAACTCCTCAGAGGGCACGGCAACGTCCATGCGAACTAAATGCCTAAACTGCCGCCGTTCGTCTTCCAGGTTGGTTTTCAAACTACTGTTGTCACTTACCGTAGTGATAATAGATTTTTGATTGCCCTGCCGTGCCCTCATAGTTGTTCTTTGATTCTTGTTGATTGCTGGTCTGTGTTGCTGCGGTTGTTGATCGCGGGGGATGTCGTAGAAAACCCCGGCCCTACTGCGGCCCAGCAGCTACAGACTATTTTGGAAAATCAGGCAGCATTTGACCGTCGGTTGACTGGCATTCATGATCAGTTAGCCCAGATACAGACAAATACCGATGGATTGGCTGGCTTAGTTGCTTGAATTCAGTCCAAGAACTGAACGCAAAAATTGAAGTTCTGGAACATACTGTAAAAAGACAAGCAGAAAGGCTAAGTGAACTTGAAAACAGAAGTAGACGCAATAACCTCTTGGTTTTTGGCGTAAAGGAAGGCAGCCCGGAATCGGAGTCAGACCTGAAAGTTTCTGTAGTCGACAATATATTTGGCAAAAAACTGAACGTCCTTGTTAAAACAGTAGAAAGAATTTATAGATTGGGCAAGCAATGGCCGGGGCATATTAGACCAGTCATAATGAGGTTCTACGATTTAAAAGAAAAAGATACTATACTCCGAAACTGCAGCAAACTAAAGGGAACTTCTATTAGCGTGAGCAATGATTATTCGAAGGAGACGGTCGCGGTGCGGAAAAAGTTGTGGGACAGCGCAGCTGCGGACAGGGGCAGCGGAAAGAAGTATCGCTAGTTTTTGACAAAATTAAGGTGGGCGAGAGCTTATTTACTTGGGACTACAACCGAGATGAACGCCAACCATGTCGTAAGGAGCGGTATGCTAAAGGATCGCCAGCAGCAACGCGCAACTCTGACAGCGTTGGCGGCGCCCCGGTGGGAGGGGCAGTGGCTGCACCGTCCCATGCGTAGCTAGTGCTTCTCCTGTTCAATGCTCGTAGTCTTGTTAATAAGGTAACTGAACTCGAACATTTATTGCTGTCGAGATCTCCCCCTGTGGTGATCGTAACAGAGACTTGGCTAAACAACGATATTCCGAATGATGTGGTTGTTCCTCCTGGGTACAGAGTGTTTCGCTGGGACAGAAATTCCCGTGGTGGGGGCGTTGCAATTGTCATAAAAAATGTATCTCAGCAGTTCCAATTATTTGCAATTTATCGGAATCTGTATGGTGTAAATTTACGTACGCGAACACCAATTACCTTATCGGAGCCGTATACAGACCACCTGCCACTTCGCCCGAGTTCCTGGAAGACCTTCAGACAATTTTGAACTCAAATGTAAACAAGACAACAAAACTAGTCCTGGCCGGAGACTTTAACCTACCAAATATAGACTGGATTTTTTTATCGGCCGGTAATAAGGATGCTACTAGCAGCGAAAAGTTGTTTGAAATAATGATCAGCCATAACCTAACCCAAATTGTTCAACAGGACACTAGAATAACATCGGGTTCTCAGTCACTGCTGGACCTGGTATTCCTTTCGGGCAATATAGAGGACTTCAGTGTTACGGTCGAAGACGGCATATCTGACCACAAACTGATTTCGGTTGAGATTCTATGTGGTACAAAACCTGGAAAACGACCCTTCGTTCGGGTGCTTGTTAGTGACTACGGCCGGGCAGATGACACGTCAATATTAGACTTTTTGGAAACTGCTTTCGATAATTTCAAGCAAGCTTCTGATAGCGAGCCAGTTGATTGTTTGTGGCAGAAATTGAAATCAATAATTAACAGCTGTATAGAAAGGTTTGTTCCCATTCGATTGAAAAAAACAAGGAAGACTAACCACTGGATCACTAGAAATGTTATCCACACTAAACGCAAAATAAAGAGATTACGCAAAAGACAAGGCCACTCTGAGCAGATTTTTCAACTACGAGCAGCGTTGAAAATTCAAATCTTCAAGTCCAAGAAAAGGTTCTTCAATGAAACGCTTTCTGGGTTCTTGCGCACTTCGTCTAGAAAATTTTGGCTATACTTGAGCGATCGGAAAGAAGGGATTGAACATATCGCGGTTGGCTCTGATGTTGTAACCCAGAAACAAGATATAGCTAATGGTTTCAATCGCTTTTTCCAATCTGTATTTACAAAGATGGCATTCACGGATGAAGATAAGAAAATGACCGATACTTGCACATGCGCCATGAATCCAGTTTCATTTGATCAAGCGGGCGTGTTTCAGCAGCTACTTAATTTGAACGAAAAGAAGGCTAATGGACCGGATGGAATACCAACTGTGTTTGTGAGGCGGTATGCGGAGTGGATGTCGTTTTACTTAGTCATTATCTTCGAAAAATCACTCTTGACACATTCGCTTCCAAAAGACTGGCTGAGCGCCATTGTGAAACCGGTATTTAAAAGTGGCGACAGGATGCTTTTTACCAACTACAGGCCAGTATCTCTGACGTGTGTTTGCTGTAAGGTTTTTGAACATGTCATTGCCAAACAGATGGCTATTTTCTTGGAGACAAATGGGCTGATATGTAGGCAACAGCACAGGTTTAAGCAAGGGCTTTCCACGTTATCCCAACTGGTTGAAACTCTCCACGATTTTGCCGTTGCCGTAGATAATAGAGAACAAGTCGACGTGATAAGCATAGACTTTGCAAAAGCCTGCGATAAGGTCTCCCACCATAAATTGCTCTTCAAGCTCAAACGAACAGGCGTAAACGAAAATATCCTGAAGTGGATTGAGGCATACTTAACGAACCGCAAGCAGTTGGTACGAATTGATGGGTTTGAGGCTGAATCACTTGATGTTTATTCCGGTGTGCCCCAAGGCTCCGTGTTGGGCCCATGCTGTTCTTGGTGTATATAAATGATGTTGTTGACATTGTTAGCCCTCCTGTAAAAATTAAATTGTTTGCTGATGATTGTTAATTCTATGCCCTGGTGACGTGTGCGAATGACCAAATTGTAATTAATGATTGTCTTGCTGATTTTCAAACATGGTGCTATAAATGGGAGATGAAAAAAAATTATTCTAGGACAACATATACGCATATAACTACCAAGAAACACGTTTTACCATTTACGTACAGCATTGGACCTAATTATTCACCGCAGGTGTGTGCATTTAAATATTTGGGAGTGCATATTACGAATGATTTGAATTGGCGTGCACATGTCGAGAATGTATGCTGTGACTCTTACACAAAACTGCGTTTCTTGCCTGCTAAATTACCGAATGCTACGAAAGACGTCAAGCTGCTTGCATATAAAACATTTGTGCGCCCTGTTTTAGAATATGCTTGTGCTGCCTGGAGCCCCCACCAAAAGGATTTAATAGGTAAACTGGAACGAATTCAGAGACTTTTTGCGCGATTTATATGTTCGAAGTATAAAAGGACTGATTCGGTTACCGAGATGTTAAAATTAAGTGGTTTGGAATCTCTACAAATTAGACGACAAAAGCAGCGCCTAAAAGTATTTTTTTCAAATATTGCATGGTCAAATAAAAATAGATAGAACAATTTACGTACACCCCCCGCATAAGCTCAGCAGCCGGATCAATCATGACACGGCAGTTCACCCCTTCGGTGCTCGCACGGACGTCTTTCGCAAATCTTTTTTTCCTGATGTTATAGAAGCGTGGAACAAATTGCCGCGACATATTGTTGAAAATTCTGACGCTAAAAATTTGAATGTGCTCTTGATGTTTACTTTGCCGAGCAATGAATATGCTATTGTGTTATTGTTCAAAGTTGCTGGAAATATCAATGTCTGTATTTACTTTCCATATCCTATGCTTCCCTCTCTGTAATGACCCTCAAGTGAGAGTTGGCAGTATAAATAAAAAAAATTAAAAAATATATAAACGATCGTTATTGCTGAGCTAAAGAAAAAAAAGCAGATTTTACTGGCGCACACGAGAAGACTGTGGAAGCAACGATGCTGGTGGCCTACTCCGATTCCTTTCATTTACTTTACCTCTTCCTCAGTTTTCTTTCTCCCTTCTTGCTAGATCAGTCTATCGACACGTTATATATAAATATATATATATCAATGCTTTGTTTCCGCTTAGCTGACACATGTGTTCCAAGTTCGGAGAGGCCGTCGGCCAGGCTGGAAATGAAGCTTAAACACTCTGCCGTTGAAAATAAAATGCTACATGTATCAAGCATGTAATTCACCTAAATTTTCATCCTACGCTCTTGTGTAAACTGTGGGAGGATCGAAGCTGTAACACTGTATACGATGGCACCAAACGTGAACATCAGTTTTCTTTCTTCCTGGAAGGAAAATCAAAGCATACTGCTGCCAGTAATGACTTTACGTTAGCAACTAATGGAATATTATCAATAGATACCTGTTTTATGGACTAATAAAAAATGTTCTGCATCACTTTTTTTTCTTGGCTACAGCATGGTTAGTGTTCCTGCCATTGCCATGTTTACTAATACATCAGCGAGACCATTGAGTGAAAAGATGGATTATCATCAATACTTTCCAATGTAATATAGGCCATAATTAAGGTGCATTCACTCTTCTATCGCAAAATCAAGCTCTGAATTCCGACAAAATCCGGGGTCAAGAAGAAGCACTACATACTTGAGATGTACACCTAAATAAACAGTGTGGGTTTAAGATTGCTTTTAAGTTAAGCATGTTAGCCCTTACATCGTAGGCCAAGGACCCCATTCGATAGCTCTTTTATTGGTGCACAGGCCTTCAACACATATATCAACAATGCGGAGATTGTTGCACATTCGACTATCTGTTGCATAAAGCACTTGTATTGTGTGCAATAACGCTATGAAATTTCCTTTCACACGTCGCAATGAAATCTCGCCAGATGAAGTGTTACATAAATAATTTATCTATTACTATTTGTAATATATCAAGACGATTTAAATGAGCCAAAAACATAAAGACACAATAGTTCTAGGTGTAGCAAATCTTTTGTTAAACACAAGATGCTGCATAATTTGAAGTTGCGAAGCTCGTTAATTAAATGTTGTCAGGTAGTAGTGCAAAACCAATCAGGCACACGCTGTCCCTTGAAGCAGGCATTGTTTGAAGTACATTTTACGGAACTATGCTGAGTACCTTATAAAATAAGACACCTGGAATGAGATGCCAGCAAATGAGATGTTAACACTAAATTACAAAAAGGTCTACAAAAGCTGCTTCTCCAGCTTACACTGTAACTGTGCTGTCCGTCCCGAGCATCTGGTGCTCTTTTCTCAATGGAACTATACGTAGCTCCTTACGCACATTGACGGAAACAATAAGCTCTACAAAGAAATAAGAAAGCGAAAGAGCTTCCGCAAAAGATAACCGAACAGTACAATCTCGGAACGTTTACTATGTAGTTAACAAATACATTCCTTTCCTGCCCCTTGACTAATGTATTGAACACATTATATATTATTACTGTTTATTTACAGTTACTGCAATCACCATTTGGTGATTTCAGCAGGGTGGTACATATACTTAGTCGCTGACAAAAACATGACGGTAAAAGTGATGAATAAAAGTAAGCAGAGCTACAGTCAGAACTAAAACCATTTTGGTAGCTTCTGTAAGAGTTGAGTAAGATGTTTTTAGGTGTAGGTCACCCTTCAGCTCCACCTATTTATCGGGCACTAGAAGTAATTGCGTAATCTACGCAAAACTACGTGCGCATAATGCGGTCAAGCATACAAAAGTATTTCAGGACATATCTCTGCACCATTGAAATCATTTAAATTGTACGAGTTCTGTCATGTCTTTTCGATGCATTGTGTCAAAAAATGTAGTTTTTATAATAAAAACTTTGCTGGCAATGCGAGAATTACCTATGTCCAGTAAACTCACACCAAGATGCAATTGGTGCACATCGTGCCCAATTTAGAAGGAAAAAAGAAAACAAGAGGTGGCTTGACGTGACACTCTTCAAGCCCAGTCATAGAAAAATAAAACTGGGGCAAGCTGGGAATCTATCAACAGCATGAAGCATGAAGAGGATCAGCGAAGAGGATCAACTTTTTCTCGGGACAAAACAAACACCGCTTGTGTTTTATAAGACTATTAACCTAACAGGGCCAAAAGCAGTGCTCTATCTAAGAGAATAGCAGAATGTGTGTACCTATTTGTTCAACAAATTAATCCAAGTGTCCAATATACTGGTCATGCTTCTCCTGTGAAAATCGTTCTACTAACATCTTTCTCAATTTTTTGCGTGTATTTCAATAGCCTAGTAGCTAAAAAAACAAGATTAAAAACTTTGTTCTGCCCCACAGAAAGTTTGGGTCGGAAAGTAATATGGCTTAGCCACAAATTAAGTATTGAACCTGATAATATGATTACAACAGATCACCTACGACGAGAAAAAAACAAAAGAATGTAATGCAATTGGTCGTAGCTTCTTCGTATATAAATTATCTATGACTATATCAAAACTGTGAGGACTCGAATTCAACCAAGGCAAGGAAAAAAGAAGTCCTCAGTCTGAAAAACTGTTCATGGCCGGTTCGGAACCTGTTCGCGTACTCTACACAGGCCGGCGCTTAAACGGCGTGAGTAAGAATGCACTGACAGCGGGTCGCTATTCTTTGGTTCCCGCAATGAGGGGTGGGCGAGAACAGGTTGAAGAGCGCGGCCACTTCTGTAGGGAAGTCGTCAGCGTCGTGGTGGGAGGAGAAAAGAGGGTACAAGGGGGAGGGTTCAACTTCATACGGCACGTGGTGGACGTTTAACGAACCAGCCCCTCGTGGGCCGAAATCCTGGCCTCGCTCCCCGAACTATAACCTTTAAAACTAACCTAACTACAGTCCCCAAACTACAACCTTAAAAACTAACCTAACCACGCTCTCCGAACTACAACTCCGTTAAATCTAATGACACTGCCTAAACCAATAACCGAACCCCACCATACCAAACGAAATGAAATTAAATGAAACCTAAACCTAACC
>WOVY01008386.1:0-14193 GCA_013436015.1 Rhipicephalus annulatus | reverse complement strand
CCGTCCCTCTCTGTTCTCCGGCGTGGTCTAGTTGCTTGGATACCTGGCTCTCACCCAGGAGGCCCGGGTTACAATTCCGGGGTCGGAAGTATTTTCTTTATCTGCTATATCAAGTCTCCAATTTACGCACGCTATGTAACTTTAATAATTTTACCTATAGGGCAAATGGCTAAGCGATCGCTCCATCCCTTCCGTTCTCGGCGTGGTCTAGTGGCTAGTATACCTGGCCCTCACCCAGGAGGCCTGGGTTCGATTTGCGTGTTGGAAGTATTTTTTTCATCTGTGCTGACATCAAGTCTTCAATTTGCGCACGGTATGTATTTTCAATAGTTTTACTCTGTTGGCCGAATGGCTAAGCGATCGCTCCGTCCCCTCTCCGTTCTCCGGCATGGTTAGTGGCTTGAATACCTGGCTCTCACCCAGGAGGCCCGGGTACGATTCCCGGTGGCGGAAGTACTTTCTTTTATCTGCCTATTATCAATTCTCCAATTTGGCGCACGCTATGTAACTTCAATACTTTACCTTGTTGGTCGAATCGCTAAGCGATCGCTCCGTCGCTCTCCGTTCTTCGGCATGGTCTTAGTGGCGTAGGATACCTGGCTCTCACCCAGGAGGCCCGGGTTCGATTCCCGGTGTCGAAGGTATTTTCTTTCATCTGCTGTCATCACAGTCCTCCAATTTACGCACGCTATGTAACTTCAATAATTTTACCCTGTTGGCCAAATGGCTAAGCGATCGCTCCATTCCTTTCCGTTCTCGGCGTGGTCTTGTGGCTAGTATACCTGGCCCTCACCCACGAGGCCTGGGTTCGATTCCCGGTGTCGGAAGTATTTTCTTTTGTGAGCTGTAATCAAGTCTCCAATTTGCGCGCGGTATGTAACTTCAATAGTTTTTACCCTGTTGGCCGAATGGCGAAGCGATCTCCTCCGTCCCTCTCCGTTCTCCGGCATGGTCTAGTGTCTAGGATACTGGTTCTCACCCAGTAGGCCCGGTTGCGATTCCCGGTGTCGGAAGTATTTTATTTTATCTGCTGTCATCAAGTCTCCAATTTGCGCACGAGTATGCAACTTCAATAGTTTTACCCTGTTGGCCGAATGGCTAAGCGATCTCTCCGTCCCACTCCGTTCTCCGGCTTGGTCTAGTGTCTAGGATTCCTGGCTCTCACCCAGGAGGCCCGGTTGCGATTCCCGGTGTCGGAAGTATTTTCTTTTATCTGCTATTATTAAGTCTCCCATTTTCGCACGCTATGTAACTTCAATACTTTTACCTTGTTGGCCGAATCGCTAAGCGATCGCTCCGTACCTTTTCCGTTCTCCGGCATGGTCTAGTGGCTAGGATACCTGGCTCGCACCCAGGAGGCCCGGGTGCGATTTCCGGTGTCGGAAGTATTTTCTTTTATCTGCTATCATCAAGTCTCCAATTTGCGCACGCTATGTAACTTCAATAATTTTACCTTGTTGGCCGAATCTCTAAGCGATCGCTCCTTCCTTTTTCCGTTCACCGGCATGGTCTAGAGGCTAGGATACCTGGCTCGCACCCAGGAGGCCCGGGTGCGATTTCCGGATTCGGAAGTAATTTCTTTTATCAGCTGTCTTAAACTCTCCAATTTGCGTACGCAATATAACTTCAATACTTTTACCCTGTTGGCCGAATGGCTAGGCAATCTCTCCGTCCCTCTTCGCTCTTCGGCATGGTCTAGTGGCTAGGATACCTGGCTCCACCCAGGAGGCCCGGGTTCTATTCCCGGTGTCGAAGGTATTTTATTTTATCTGCTGTCATGAAGTCTCCAATTTGTGCATGGTATGCAACTTCAATTGTTTCACCCTGTGGGCCGAATGGCTAAGTGATCTCTCCGTCCCTCTCCGTTCTCCGGCATGGTCTTGTGTCTAGGATACCTGGCTCTCACTCAGGAGGCCCGGTGGCGATTCCCGGTGTCGGAAGTATTTTCTTTTATCCGCAATCATCAATTCTCCAATTTGCGCACGCTATGTAACTTCAATGCTTTTACCTTGTTGGCCGAATCGCTAAGCGATCGCTCCGTCGCTCTCCGTTCTTCGGCATGGTCTAGTGGCTAGGATACCTGGCTCTTACCCAGAAGGCCCGGGTTCGATTCCCGGTGTCGAAGGCATTTTCTTTTATCTGCTGTCATCAAGTCTCCAATTTACGCACGCTATGTAACTTCAATAATTTTACCCTGTTGGCCAAATGGCTAAGCGATCGCTCCATTCCTTTCCGTTCTCGGCGTGGTCTTGTGGCTAGTATACCTGGCCCTCACCCACGAGGCCTGGGTTCAATTCCCGGTGTCGGAAGTATTTTCGTTTGTGTGCTGTCATCAAGTCTCCAATTTGCGCGCGGTATGTAACTTCAATAGTTTTACACTGTTGGCCGAATGGCTAAGCGATCGCTCCGTCCCCTCTCCGTTCTCCGGTATGGTCTAGTGTCTAGGATACCTGGCTCTCACCGTGGAAGCCCGGGTACGATTCCTGGTGTCGGAAGTATTTTCTGTTATCTGCTGACATCAAGTCTTCAATTTGCGCACGGTATGTAACTTCAATAGTTTTACCCTGTTGGCCGAATGGCTAAGCGATCGCTCCGTCCCTCTCCGTTCTCCGGCATGGTCTAGTGTCTAGGATACCTGGCTCTCACCCAGGAAGCCCGGGTACGATTCCCGGTGTCGGAAGTATTTTCTTTTATCTGCTATCATCAAGTCTTCGATTTGCGTGCGCTATGTAACTTCAATACTTTTACCCTGTGTGCCGAATGGCTAAACGTCGCGCTCCGTCCCTCTCCGTTCTGCGGCATGGTCTAAGGGCTAGGACACCTGGCTCTCACCCAGGAGGCCCGGGTTCGATTTGCGGTGTCGGAAGTATTTTCTTTTATCTGCTGACATCAAGTCTTCAATTTGCGCACGGTATGTATTTTCAATAGTTTTACTCTGTTGGCCGAATGGCTAAGCGATCGCTCCTTCCCTCTCCGTTCTCCGGCATGGACTAGTCGCTTGAATACCTGGCTCTCACCCAGGAGGCCCGGGTACAATTCCCGATGTCGGAAGTACTTTCTTTAATCTGCTATTATCGTCTCAAATTTACGCATGCTATGTAACTTCAATAATTTTACCCTGTTGGCCGAATGGCTAAGCGATCGCTCCGTCTCTCTTCGTTCTGCGGCATGGTCTAGTGGCTAGGATACCTGGCTCTCACCCAGGAGGCCCGGGCTTGATTCCCGGTGTCGGAAGTATTTTCTTTTATCTGCTGTCTTCAAATCTCCAATTTGCGCACGCTATGTAACTTGAATAGTTTTACCCTGTTGGCTGAATGGCTAAGCGATCGCTCCGTCCCTTTCTGTTCTCGGTGTGGTCTAGTGGCTAGGATACCTGGCTTTCACCCAGGAGGCCCGGGCTCGAATCCTAGTGTACGGAAGTATTTTCTTTTATCTGCTAATATCAAGTCTTCGATTTGCGTGCGCTATGTAACTTCAATACTTTTACCCTGTGTGCCGAATGGCTAAATGTGCGCTCCGTCCCTTTCCGTTCTGCGGCACGGTCTAGTGGCTAGGATACCTGGCTCTCACCCAGGAGGCCCAGTTGCAATTCCCGGTGTCGGAAGTATTTTCTTTTATCTGCTATCATCAAGTCTCCAATTCGCGCACGCTATGTAACTTCAATACTTTTACCTTGTTGGCCGAATCGCTAAGCGATCGCTCCGTCCTTCTCCGTTCTCCGGCACGGTCTAGTGGCTAGGATACCTGGCTTTCACCCAGGAGGCTCGGGTTTGATTCCCGGTGTCGGAAGTATTTTATTTTATCTGCTGTCTTCAAATCTCCAATTTGAGCACGCTATGTAACTTGAATAGTTTTACCCTGTTGGCTGAATGGCTAAGCGATCGCTCCGTCCCTTTCGGTTCTCGGTGTGGTCTTGTGGCTAGGATACCTTGCTTTCACTCAGGAGGCCCGGGTTCGATTCCCAGTGTACGGAGGTATTTTCTTTTATCTGCTGTCATCAAGTCTTCAATTTGCGCACGCTATGTATCTTCAATAGTTTTACTCAGTTGGCCGAATGGCTAAGCAATTGCTCCGTCCCTCTCCGTTCTCCTGCATGGTCTAGTGTTCAGGATACCTGTCTCTCACCCAGGAGGCCCGGTTGCAATTCCCGGTGTCGGAAGTATTTTCTTTTATCTGCTATCATCAAGTCTGCAATTTGCGCACGCTATGTAACTTCAATACTTTTACCTTGTTGGCCGAATCGCTAAGCGATCGCTCCGTCCTTTTCCGTTCTCCGGCATTTGCGCACGCTATGTAACTTCAATACTTTTACCCTGTTGGCCGAATGGCTAAGTGATCTCTCCGTCCCTCTCCGTTCTCCGGCATGGTCTAGTGTCTAGGATACCTGGCTCTCACTCAGGAGGCCCGGTGGCGATTCCCGGTGTCGGAAGTATTTTCTTTTATCCGCAATCATCAATTCTCCAATTTGCGCACGCTATGTAACTTCAATACTTTTACCTTGTTGGCCGAATCGCTAAGCGATCGCTCCGTCGCTCTCCGTTCTTCGGCATGGTCTAGTGGCTAGGATACCTGGCTCTCACCCAGGAGGCCCGGGTTCAATTCCCGGTGTCGAAGGTATTTTCTTTTATCTGCTGTCATCAAGTCTCCAACTTACGCACGCTATGTAACTTCAATACTTTTACCTTGTTGGCCGAATCGCTAAGCGATCGCTCCGTCGCTCTCCGTTCTTCGGCATGGTCTAGTGGCTAGGATACCTGGCTCTCACCCAGGAGGCCCGGGTTCAATTCCCGGTGTCGAAGGTATTTTCTTTTATCTGCTGTCATCAAGTCTCCAATTTACGCACGCTATGTAACTTCAATAATTTTACCCTGTTGGCCAAATGGCTAAGCGATCGCTCCGTCCCTCTCCGTTCTCCGGTATGGTCTAGTGTCTAGGATACCTGGCTCTCACCGTGGAAGCCCGGGTACGATTCCTGGTGTCGGAAGTATTTTCTTTTATCTGCTGACATCAAGTCTTAAATTTGCGCACGGTATGTAACTTCAATAGTTTTACCCTGTTGGCCGAATGGCTAAGCGATCGCTCCGTCCCTCTCCGTTCTCCGGCATGGCCTAGTGTCTAGGATACCTGGCTCTCACCCAGGAAGCCCGGGTACGATTCCCGGTGTCGGAAGTATTTTCCTTTATCTGCTATCATCAAGTCTTCGATTTGCGTGCGCTATGTAACCTAAATTCTTTTACCCTGTGTGCCGAATGGCTAAACGTGCGCTCCGTCCCTCTCCGTTCTGCGGCATGGTCTAAGGGCTAGGATACCTGGCTCTCACCCAGGAGGCCCGGGTTCGATTTGCGGTGTCGGAAGTATTTTCTTTTATCTGCTGACATCAAGTCTTCAATTTGCGCACGGTATGTATTTTCAATAGTTTTACTCTGTTGGCCGAATGGCTAAGCGATCGCTCCTTCCCTCTCCGTTCTCCGGCATGGACTAGTCGCTTGAATACCTGGCTCTCACCCAGGAGGCCCGGGTACAATTCCCGGTGTCGGAAGTACTTTCTTTAATCTGCTATTATCGTCTCAAATTTACGCATGCTATGTAACTTCAATAATTTTACCCTGTTGGCCGAATGGCTAAGCGATCGCTCCGTCTCTCTTCGTTCTCCGGTATGGTCTAGTGGCTAGGATACCTGGCTCTCACCCAGGAGGCCCGGGTTCGATTCCCGGTGTCAGAAGTATTTTCTTTTATATGCTGTCATCAAGTCTCTCATTTGCGCATGGTATGTAACTTCAATTGTTTTACCCTGTTGGCCGAATGGCTAAACGTGCGCTCTGTCCCTCTCCGTTCTGCGGCATGGTCTAGTGGCTAGGATACCTGGCTCTCACCCAGGAGGCCCGGGCTTGATTCCCGGTGTCGGAAGTATTTTCTTTTATCTGCTGTCTTCAAATCTCCAATTTGCGCACGCTATGTAACTTGAATAGTTTTACCCTGTTGGCTGAATGGCTAAGCGATGGCTCCGTCCCTTTCTGTTCTCGGTGTGGTCTAGTGGCTAGGATACCTGGCTTTCACCCAGGAGGCCCGGGTTCGAATCCTAGTGTACGGAAGTATTTTCTTTTATCTGCTAATATCAAGTCTTCGATTTGCGTGCGCTATGTAACTTCAATACTTTTACCCTGTGTGCCGAATGGCTAAATGTGCGCTCCGTCCCTCTCCGTTCTGCGGCACGGTCTAGTGGCTAGGATACCTGGCTCTCACCCAGGAGGCACAGGTTGCAATTCCCGGTGTCGGAAGTATTTTCTTTTATCTGCTATCATCAAGTCTCCAATTCGCGCACGCTATGTAACTTCAATACTTTTACCTTGTTGGCCGAATCGCTAAGCGATCGCTCCGTCCTTCTCCGTTCTCCGGCATGGTCTAGTGGCTAGGATACCTGGCTTTCACCCAGGAGGCTCGGGTTTGATTCCCGGTGTCGGAAGTATTTTCTTTTATCTGCTGTCTTCAAATCTCCGATTTGCGCACGCTATGTAACTTGAATAGTTTTACCCTGTTGGCTGAATGGCTAAGCGATCGCTCCGTCCCTTTCGGTTCTCGGTGTGGTCTTGTGGCTAGGATACCTTGCTTTCACTCAGGAGGCCCGGGTTCGATTCCCAGTGTACGGAGGTATTTTCTTTTATCTGCTGTCATCAAGTCTTCAATTTGCGCACGCTATGTATCTTCAATAGTTTTACTCAGTTGGCCGAATGGCTAAGCGATTGCTCCGTCCCTCTCCGTTCTCCAGCATGGTCTAGTGTTCAGGATACCTGTCTCTCACCCAGGAGGCCCGCTTGCAATTCCCGGTGTCGGAAGTATTTTCTTTTATCTGCTATCATCAAGTCTGCAATTTGCGCACGCTATGTAACTTCAATACTTTTACCTTGTTGGCTGAATCGCTAAGCGATCGCTCCGTCCTTTTCCGTTCTCCGGCATTTGCGCACGCTATGTAACTTCAATACTTTTACCTTGTTGGCCGAATCGCTAAGCGATCGCTCCGTCCTTTTCCGTTCTCCGGCATGGTCTAGTGGCAAGGATACCTGGCTTCCACCCAGGAGGCCCGGGTGCGACTTCCGGTGTCGGAAGTATTTTCTTTTATCAGCTATCATCAAGGCTCCAATTTACGCACGCAATATACCTTCAATACTTTTACCCTGTTGGCCGAATGGCTAAGCGATCGCACCGTCCCTCTCTGTTCTCCGGCGTGGTCTAGTGGCTTGGATACCTGGCTCTCACCCAGGAGGCCCGGGTACAATTCCCGGGGTCGGAAGTATTTTCTTTTATCTGCTATTATCAAGTCTCCAATTTACGCACGCTATGCAACTTTAATAATTTTACCCTGTTGGGCAAATGGCTAAGCGATCGCTCCATCCCTTTCCGTTCTCGGCGTGGTCTTGTGGCTAGTATACCTGGCCCTCACCCACGAGGCCTGGGTTCAATTCCCGGTGTCGGAAGTATTTTCGTTTGTGTGCTGTCATCAAGTCTCCAATTTGCGCGCGGTATGTAACTTCAATAGTTTTAACCTGTTGGCTGAATGGCTAAGCGATCGCTCCGTCCCTTTCTGTTCTCGGTGTGGTCTAGTGGCTAGGATACCTGGCTTTCACCCAGGAGGCCCGGGTTCGAATCCTAGTGTACGGAAGTATTTTCTTTTATCTGCTAATATCAAGTCTTCGATTTGCGTGCGCTATGTAACTTCAATACTTTTACCCTGTGTGCCGAATGGCTAAATGTGCGCTCCGTCCCTCTCCGTTCTGCGGCACGGTCTAGTGGCTAGGATACCTGGCTTTCACCCAGGAGGCCCAGTTGCAATTCCCGGTGTCGGAAGTATTTTCTTTTATCTGCTATCATCAAGTCTCCAATTCGCGCACGCTATGTAACTTCAATACTTTCACCTTGTTGGCCGAATCGCTAAGCGATCGCTCCGTCCTTCTCCGTTCTCCGGCATGGTCTAGTGGCTAGGATACCTGGCTTTCACCCAGGAGGCTCGGGTTTGATTCCCGGTGTCGGAAGTATTTTCTTTTATCTGCTGTCTTCAAATCTCCAATTTGCGCACGCTATGTAACTTGAATAGTTTTACCCTGTTGGCCGAATGGCTAAGCGATCGCTCCGTCTCTCTTCGTTCTCCGGTTTGGTCTAGTGGCTAGGATACCTGGCTCTCACCCAGGAGGCCCGGGTTCGATTCCCAGTGTACGGAGGTATTTTCTTTTATCTGCTGTCATCAAGTCTTCAATTTGCGCACGCTATGTATCTTCAATAGTTTTACTCAGTTGGCCGAATGGCTAAGCGATTGCTCCGTCCCTCTCCGTTCTCCAGCATGGTCTAGTGTTCAGGATACCTGTCTCTCACCCAGGAGGCCCGGTTGCAATTCCCGGTGTCGGAAGTATTTTCTTTTATCTGCTATCATCAAGTCTGCAATTTGCGCACGCTATGTAACTTCAATACTTTTACCTTGTTGGCCGAATCGCTAAGCGATCGCTCCGTCCTTTTCCGTTCTCCGGCATTTGCGCACGCTATGTAACTTCAATACTTTTACCTTGTTGGCAGAATCGCTAAGCGATCGCTCCGTCCTTTTCCGTTCTCCGGCAAGGTCTAGTGGCAAGGATACCTGGCTCGCACCCAGGAGGCCCGGGTGCGACTTCCGGTGTCGGAAAGTATTTTCTTTTATCAGCTATCATCAAGGCTCCAATTTACGCACGCAATATACCTTCAATACTTTTACCCTGTTGGCCGAATGGCTAAGCGATCGCACCGTCCCTCTCTGTTCTCCGGCGTGGTCTAGTGGCTTGGATACCTGGCTCTCACCCAGGAGGCCCGGGTACAATTCCCGGGGTCGGAAGTATTTTCTTTTATCTGCTATTATCAAGTCTCCAATTTACGCACGCTATGCAACTTTAATAATTTTACCCTGTTGGGCAAATGGCTAAGCGATCGCTCCATCCCTTTCCGTTCTCGGCGTGGTCTTGTGGCTAGTATACCTGGCCCTCACCCACGAGGCCTGGGTTCAATTCCCGGTGTCGGAAGTATTTTCGTTTGTGTGCTGTCATCAAGTCTCCAATTTGCGCGCGGTATGTAACTTCAATAGCTTTAACCTGTTGGCTGAATGGCTAAGCGATCGCTCCGTCCCTTTCTGTTCTCGGTGTGGAATAGTGGCTAGGATACCTGGCTTTCACCCAGGAGGCCCGGGTTCGAATCCTAGTGTACGGAAGTATTTTCTTTTATCTGCTAATATCAAGTCTTCGATTTGCGTGCGCTATGTAACTTCAATACTTTTACCCTGTGTGCCGAATGGCTAAATGTGCGCTCCGTCCCTCTCCGTTCTGCGGCACGGTCTAGTGGCTAGGATACCTGGCTTTCACCCAGGAGGCCCAGTTGCAATTCCCGGTGTCGGAAGTATTTTCTTTTATCTGCTATCATCAAGTCTCCAATTCGCGCACGCTATGTAACTTCAATACTTTTACCTTGTTGGCCGAATCGCTAAGCGATCGCTCCGTCCTTCTCCGTTCTCCGGCATGGTCTAGTGGCTAGGATACCTGGCTTTCACCCAGGAGGCTCGGGTTTGAATCCCGGTGTCGGAAGTATTTTCTTTTATCTGCTGTCTTCAAATCTCCAATTTGCGCACGCTATGTAACTTGAATAGTTTTACCCTGTTGGCCGAAAGGCTAAGCGATCGCTCCGTCTCTCTTCGTTCTCCGGTATGGTCTAGTGGCTAGGATACCTGGCTCTCACCCAGGAGGCCCGGGTTCGATTCCCAGTGTACGGAGGTATTTTCTTTTATCTGCTGTCATCAAGTCTTCAATTTGCGCACGCTATGTATCTTCAATAGTTTTACTCAGTTGGCCGAATGGCTAAGCGATTGCTCCGTCCCTCTCCGTTCTCCAGCATGGTCTAGTGTTCAGGATACCTGTCTCTCACCCAGGAGGCCCGGTTGCAATTCCCGGTGTCGGAAGTATTTTCTTTTATCTGCTATCATCAAGTCTGCAATTTGCGCACGCTATGTAACTTCAATACTTTTACCTTGTTGGCCGAATCGCTAAGCGATCGCTCCGTCCTTTTCCGTTCTCCGGCAAGGTCTAGTGGCAAGGATACCTGGCTCGCACCCAGGAGACCCGGGTGCGACTTCCGGTGTCGGAAGTATTTCTTTTATCAGCTATCATCAAGGCTCCAATTCACGCACGCAATATACCTTCAATACTTTTACCCTGTCGGCCGAATGGCTAAGCGATCGCACCGTCCCTCTCTGTTCTCCGGCGTGGTCTAGTGGCTTGGATACCTGGCTCTCACCCAGGAGGCCCGGGTACAATTCCCGGGGTCGGAAGTATTTTCTTTTATCTGCTATATCAAGTCTCCAATTTACGCACGCTATGTAACTTTAATAATTTTACCCTATAGGGCAAATGGCTAAGCGATCGCTCCATCCCTTTCCGTTCTCGGCGTGGTCTAGTGGCTAGTATACCTGGCCCTCACCCAGGAGGCCTGGGTTCGATTTGAGTTGTTGGAAGTATTTTTTTCATCTGCTGACATCAAGTCTTCAATTTGCGCACGGTATGTATTTTCAATAGTTTTACTCTGTTGGCCGAATGGCTAAGCGATCGCTCCGTCCCTCTCCGTTCTCCGGCATGGTTTAGTGGCTTGAATACCTGGCTCTCACCCAGGAGGCCCGGGTACGATTCCCGGTGGCGGAAGTACTTTCTTTTATCTGCTATTATCAATTCTCCAATTTGCGCACGCTATGTAACTTCAATACTTTTACCTTGTTGGTCGAATCGCTAAGCGATCGCTCCGTTCGCTCTCCGTTCTTCGGCATGGTCTAGTGGCTAGGATACCTGGCTCTCACCCAGGAGGCCCGGGTTCGATTCCCGGTGTCGAAGGTATTTTCTTTCATCTGCTGTCATCAAGTCTCCAATTTACGCACGCTATGTAACTTCAATAATTTTACCCTGTTGGCCAAATGGCTAAGCGATCGCTCCATTCCTTTCCGTTCTCGGCGTGGTCTTGTGGCTAGTATACCTGGCCCTCACCCACGAGGCCTGGGTTCGATTCCCGGTGTCGGAAGTATTTTCTTTTGTGAGCTGTAATCAAGTCTCCAATTTGCGCGCGGTATGTAACTTCAATAGTTTTACCCTGTTGGCCGAATGGCGAAGCGATCTCTCCGTCCCTCTCCGTTCTCCGGCATGGTCTAGTGTCTAGGATACTGGTTTCTCACCAGTAGGCCCGGTTTGCGATTCCCGGTGTCGGAAGTATTTTATTTTATCTGCTGTCATCAAGTCTCCAATTTGCGCACGGTATGCAACTTCAATAGTTTTACCCTGTTGGCCGAATGGCTAAGCGATCTCTCCGTCCCACTCAGTTCTCCGGCTTGGTCTAGTGTCTAGGATTCCTGGCTCTCACCCAGGAGGCCCGGTTGCGATTCCCGGTGTCGGAAGTATTTTCTTTATCTGCTATTATTAAGTCTCCCATTTTCGCACGCTATGTAACTTCAATACTTTTACCTTGTTGGCCGAATCGCTAAGCGATCGCTCCGTCCTTTCCGTTCTCCGGCATGGTCTAGTGGCTAGGATACCTGGCTCGCACCCAGGAGGCCCGGGTGCGATTTCCGGTTTGTCGGAAGTATTTTTCTTTTATCTGCTATCATCAAGTCTCCAATTTGCGCACGCTATGTAACTTCAATAATTTTACCTTGTTGGCCGAATCTCTAAGCGATCGCTCCTTCCTTTTCCGTTCACCGGCATGGTCTAGAGGCTAGGATACCTGGCTCGCACCCAGGAGGCCCGGGTGCGATTTCCGGATTCGGAAGTAATTTCTTTTATCAGCTGTCTTAAACTCTCCAATTTGCGTACGCAATATAACTTCAATACTTTTACCCTGTTGGCCGAATGGCTAGGCAATCTCTCCGTCCCTCTTCGCTCTTCGGCATGGTCTAGTGGCTAGGATACCTGGCTCTCACCCAGGAGGCCCGGGTTCTATTCCCGGTGTCGAAGGTATTTTATTTTATCTGATGTCATGAAGTCTCCAATTTGTGCATGGTATGCAACTTCAATTGTTTCACCCTGTTGGCCGAATGGCTAAGTGATCTCTCCGTCCCTCTCCGTTCTCCGGCATGGTCTTGTGTCTAGGATACCTGGCTCTCACTCAGGAGGCCCGGTGGCGATTCCCGGTGTCGGAAGTATTTTCTTTTATCCGCAATCATCAATTCTCCAATTTGCGCACGCTATGTAACTTCAATGCTTTTACCTTGTTGGCCGAATCGCTAAGCGATCGCTCCGTCGCTCTCCGTTCTTCGGCATGGTCTAGTGGCTAGGATACCTGGCTCTTACCCAGAAGGCCCGGGTTCGATTCCCGGTGTCGAAGGCATTTTCTTTTATCTGCTGTCATCAAGTCTCCAATTTACGCACGCTATGTAACTTCAATAATTTTACCCTGTTGGCCAAATGGCTAAGCGATCGCTCCATTCCTTTCCGTTCTCGGCGTGGTCTTGTGGCTAGTATACCTGGCCCTCACCCACGAGGCCTGGGTTCAATTCCCGGTGTCGGAAGTATTTTCGTTTGTGTGCTGTCATCAAGTCTCCAATTTGCGCGCGGTATGTAACTTCAATAGTTTTACACTGTTGGCCGAATGGCTAAGCGATCGCTCCGTCCCTCTCCGTTCTCCGGTATGGTCTAGTGTCTAGGATACCTGGCTCCTCACCGTGGAAGCCCGGGTACGATTCCTGTGTCGGAAGTATTTCTGTTATCTGCTGACATCAAGTCTTCAATTTGCGCACGGTATTTAACTTCAATAGTTTTTACCCTGTTGGCCGAATGGCTAAGCGATTCGCTCCGTCCCTCTCCCGTTCTCCGGCATGGTCTAGTGTCTAGGATACCTGGCTCTCACCCAGGAAGCCCGGGTACGATTCCCGGTGTCGGAAGTATTTTCTTTTATCTGCTATCATCAAGTCTTCGATTTGCGTGCGCTATGTAACTTCAATACTTTTACCCTGTGTGCCGAATGGCTAAACGTGCGCTCCGTCCCTCTCCGTTCTGCGGCAATGGTCCTAAGGGCTAGGGACACCTGGCTCTCACCCAGGAGGCCCCGGGTTCGATTTGCGGTGTCGGAAGTATTTTCTTTTATCTGCTGACATCAAGTCTTCAATTTGCGCACGGTATGTATTTTCAATAGTTTTACTCTGTTGGCCGAATAAGGCTAAGCGATCGCTCCTTCTCCTCTCCGTTCTCCGGCAATGGACTAGTCGCTTGAATACCTGGCCTCTCACCCAGGAGGCCCGGGTACAATTCCCGATGTCGGAAGTACTTTCTTTAATCTGCTATTATCGTCTCAAATTTACGCATGCTATGTAACTTCAATAATTTTACCCTGTTGGCCGAATGGCTAAGCGATCGCTCCGTCCTCTCTTCGTTCGGCGGCATGGTCTAGTGGCTAGGATACCTGGCTCTCACCCAGGAGGCCCGGGCTTGATTCCCGGTGTCGGAAGTATTTTCTTTTATCTGCTGTCTTCAAATCTCCAATTTGCGCACGCTATGTACTTGAATAGTTTTACCCTGTTGGCTGAATGGCTAAGCGATCGCTCCGTCCCTTTCTGTTCTCGGTGTGGTCTAGTGGCTAGGATACCTGGCTTTCACCCAGGAGCCCGGGCTCGAATCCTAGTGGTACGGAAGTATTTTCTTTTATCTGCTAATATCAAGTCTTCGATTTGCGTGCGCTATGTAACTTCAATACTTTTACCCTGTGTGCCGAATGGCTAAATGTGCGCTCCGTCCCTCTCCGTTCTGCGGCACGGTCTAGTGGCTAGGATACCTGGCTTTCACCCAGGAGGCCCAGTTGCAATTCCGGTGTCGGAAGTATTTTCTTTTATCTGCTATCATCAAGTCTCCAATTCGCGCACGCTATGTAACTTCAATACTTTTACCTTGTTGGCCGAATCGCTAAGCGATCGCTCCGTCCTTCTCCGTTCTCCGGCATGGTCTAGTGGCTAGGATACCTGGCTGTCACCCAGGAGGCTCGGTTGATTCCCGGTGTCGGAAGTATTTTCTTTTATCTGCTGTCTTCAAATCTCCAAATTTGCGCACGCTATGTAACTTGAATAGTTTTACCCTGTTGGCCGAATGGCTAAGCGATCGCTCCGTCTCTCTTCGTTCTCGGTTGGTCTAGTGGCTAGGATACCTGGCTCTCACCCAGGAG
>WOVY01008385.1:0-18000 GCA_013436015.1 Rhipicephalus annulatus | reverse complement strand
GTAATGGCTTGTGGTACGTTCGGATGTGTCTCGCACTGTTTCGTTTCACTGTAAATATTTCGAGCCGCCTGCTAGCCAACACATTCTTTTGTTCTGTTTTTTTCGACTCGTTGAAATGCTTTCACGAGGGGAATTCAAGTGGCTTCCGGGGAACGATGCGCCTGTCGAAGCTTTCATCGGATGAACACTCATTGCAAGCCAGAGAATTACAGACTGGTGAGTAGAAACCACTCAGTTACGCTTGCTGCTGGGCTGGTTGGTTCATTTCGACATATGTAATTTTTTTGCCAATGACTGCGCAGGCTCACACGGCGGCAGCAAATTTCAATAATAAATTTCAAAAATTTTATGTTTCAACCTGTCACCGGACAAAACGTGCGTACTTGCGGCGTGGCTTCACGTAGGATATGAGTCGCTGACTGAATGGTTAATTCTGAAACTGTATCACAAGGTAACTCAAACCCGGTCGTTGCAATGAAAGAAGGCAATGCATCACAGTCGCCTCGAATCTGTCTTTGTAGCAAGGCAATATATTAGTGCTTAAAACCTGCGAAATAAAAGATTACCGCAGTCGCATTTTAGGAAAGTCCCATAATAATGGATGTGGTTTTGCTATAGCGTGAAAAAGACAGCGTCACATAAATCAGATATACTTCTGTTTTCACCGCAGCCTCCTTGCCTACCTGAAGTGGAAGCAGCAGTGTACATTGGGCAAGGAAACCTACTTCATGACCAAGCCTTGGGAAGAACCAGCCTCGAGCGATACTTGTGTTGTTAGGTATCATTACATATATGTATAAAAACTGCTGTTTACTAGTTTACTGAGCTTATGTGCCTAGTTTGGAAAAGTTCATTCATTGATATCTGGTGTTGCTACTTGTTTTTCCAGACTATGATTGCAACGACAGGATAACTACTCCCAAATGTTCAGTATACAAGCACGTTCAAACATCTGAATGTCCCACTACAACAGGTCGTCTCGAACTCACACATGCAATGCTGTATTTGTGAATGTTTTACCATGCATATCATAAAAAGGTGCTTTAGATTTGCTCCAAGCATTGGCTGTCTATATGGCCATGGAATGTACTGTCCAATAAAGTTGACTCTGTAACTCTATAAGTTGAATTGCTTGGCACTGCTGAGCTCAACAACAAAGGTTTGACCCCAGGCACAGTGGGTCATATTTCGATGGGAATGAAGTGTTAACACGCCTCTCTGCTTGAGGGTTTGTTCGATTCGCTGCACCACATCATCCAATTTAGAAAGTACTGCACCTCAACAGACGTAGGGTCCCATACCCACCTCTGCGAACGCGGCATGATTTGCCAATATGTTTTAAACCTCATTAAATGAGGCGAACAAAAAAAAGGATTTCACCTTGTCATTCACTTGTGATGCCGCACTCATGAACTCGTGCTGCACAAGTTCTGAACTTCTCGTGCACACTTCTCCTGTCTCTCATCCCCATTAGCAGCCATTGGCATGTACATATGAGCAATATCTGACAAGAAAGGGTTGCTACGTTATACTCGCTGGCCGTAGCCTCTTTGTTTTCAGAAAAGTTTTAGCGAGCGTTGAGCCGCAGTGCCATGAATACAGTGAACTAGTATATACCATGAACTCGAGATAGTTATATGTGGGAAGTAGACACGAAGTGCAAGCCGTAAGAAATTTCGCGTGTGCCACATCTCGTTTAGTCCTTGGAATGTCTGCTAGATGGTGGCACTCCTATATACGGAATATATGATGAAAAGATGCAAGATCACGGTGCTTGGAGTGTTATATAGATGGACCAACGGACACAGACGGATGCATGAACGGACGCCCGGATGGATGGACACATGAATGAATGCAGGGGCGGATGCATAGACGAAACGCTAGGACGAACGCACAGATGGACGTGCGGATGCACGCACAGACGCACGAACGGACGGGTGCATGGGCGCGTGCATGGTTGCACAGACGGACGCATGGACGGACGGAAGCGAGAACGAATGGGCGGACGAATGCTTCGCCCCACTCTCCATCATTTACTTCCGTGGGTATGCTGCCATTTCTTTTCTTTTGTGTTTGCCTCGAGAGCACGTGCCGCAAACCGCTCCAGATTCAGTGTACGTACTTGCGCGTTTCTGTCGCCACTTCATTTTCCTATCAGCGGCATGTTAGGGGGCCTTTTGAGAGTATGCTTGCGTGTTTTATCATGTGTTTACGGCTAAGGTTGGTAAACAGAAAATAAAGGTTTTAAGTGTTCTGGTATTTCGCCTATGCGTGTTTGTTCTCTCCAGGCAAACATTCAAGAAAATATAAGATGTGATTCGTACGCTGTGATAATATTTTATTCGGATAGGAATTGATTCAAGATTTCTCAGTTTTGAGCATGATTCAAAACTATGAATTTAGGAAAATTTGTTAAATACAGAAAATAAAATTTGATGGATGCCCGATTTCCCCAAGAAACTTCAGTTCAATAAACACTTGGCGTTTTCAAAATAAACAACGAAAACGTGGAGCCCTACTTATAGGTTAACTTTACAGGCAAAATTACATTTATTTCGATATGACGTCCCGCAACTGCTAAAACACCTGGACGGAATTTGAAAATTTAGTCATTACACGTTAGCAAACTAACAGTTCTCGTCCAAATGCCTGTTTCACTTACGATGGCATATAAATTGTGAAGAAAATATAAAATCTACGCTCTCAATTGTCAAGAAAAATGAAAAGATCAACTGCGTGCTGCCACAAACGTTGCAACTCACATAATGGAGCAATGTTCCATGCCGATCGACTGAAACATTAGAGATGTCACGTGAAGCTTTCTTCACGTCATTTCAGATCGTATTTCTGTAGATTGATACCAATTAAATTTACATAAGTATTGTATTGAGAATGATTTGTTTGACATTTTTCTTATCACCGTGTTGCCTTAATAAAATTATCAGTTCAGAGCTACAGATTCATATGATAATGCTAACGTTCACCCGTGATTTCACTGTTTTGACTGTCCTCAGCTTAGTTTAGAGGTCGAGATAGCAAACAGGTAAAAATAACTACGCCAAACTTAAGCTGTTCTGTGAGTCCTGCCTAATGTTCTTTTTTCAGTGTGGAAGTGATTTAAACTAAATTTTTAAAATAGAGCAGAACTAGTGGTGCATCGCTCAAATGCAGCTTTTTCCAGCCGGCCTCGTAAATGTAAGCGCTTACTGTAGCATGGCTGAGTCACTCCGACGTCACCAGCCATTTCGTTAATATCACGTGACCTGTTACGTCACCATTCTTGCCTATATCTACTTCGTTTCAACGACAATAAACGTTGTCCATCACCCGACTGCAGGCCAGCTTACATGGTGGCAGCGGTGTCTAGCTGAAATGACCACGCCACCAGCGATTTTGCCGTCAACGATCTTGCCGTCGCCAAAGCCGCTGGACACATCGGCAACACCTGGCTTGCATAGAAAACTCGGAAGAGTGAGTTCACGCTATTTTCCACTGCTACCCAGTTGACAAAACAAGCGAAAGAAGTGCAAGCAGCCACGTTGCTAGTGATTATTGGCGAAGAGGCAAGAAAGGTATACAGCACCTTCACGTTTGAGGCTGAAGAGGACAAAAATAACGTAGACGTCTCAATTGCCAAGTTTGAAGAGTTCTACAAGCTAGAAATGAACTTGACCTATCATGAATTTCTATTTCGGTGCAGAAACCAAAAGGAAGGCGAACCTTTCAATGGGTGGCTGACGGAGCTACGAATGTTAGCCACAAACTGCGAATTTGGGGTAATGAAAGACCGGATGCTGCGCAGTCGTAATATTCTGGGTATTCGTGACGAGAACCTGCAGCAGAAACTGATTGCAGAAAAACCTTCATTCAAAAATAGCAGTTCAGTGAAATAGCAGTTCAGTGAAATTAGTGAAGCCGCGGCGACAGCGCAGGACACGGCAGTTAAAGCAGTCGCAAAGAAAGGGGATGCCTGCGGCAGCTGAGGCTATCGCGCACACCGCGGCGAAAGAAGCCCCGCCACCGGCAGAACATGCAATAAGTGTGGAGGATTTAACCATTTTGTCCGAGCATGCAAATCAGCAACGCCTTCGTGAACCTTCCTTGCAAGAAGAAAGACCTCGTGACGGGTCCGAACTACTAGACGACGCCCAGTCCGCTCAAGAGCTACGGAGAAGCACAAGGCCACGCCGAGAGCCCTGTCGCTACCCACAACCAGAAATACCAGTGTAATTATTTGCTTCCCTAAGAAAAGGGAGATGTAGCATGGCTGAGTCACTCCAATGTCACCAGCCATTTCGTTGAACTCACGTGACCTGTTACGTCACCATTCTTGCCTATATCTACTTCGTTTCAACGACAATAAACATTGTTTATTACCCGACTGCAGGCCCGCTTACACTTACAGGAGCAATGTGGAAACTCACGAAATGTTGCTTTGAGTTACTCACTAATAGTGACTTTCAGATCCCATTGCCATTCATTGCGAGGTGACCAGAATAGCTGACATGAAACCATGAAACACTCTCACCACTTCCTTAACAAATCTCACAGAACGTAAGGGTTTCACATACGCACAACAACTATGATATACTGTAAAAAAAGGTTGAAGTGAAGCAGGCACGGTTATTAAATAGCCGTGACAAGCAGTGTGAGGTGGTATTTTTCTTCGATGTGATGCCTCAGGTTGCAAGCTTAAAGGCGAGCTGTTCGCAAGTGGCGTGGTAATCGAAGTGTCACATAAATGAATGAGCGCGCCATTGTTCCAGGCTATGTATGAGAATAAAAAAATTAAAGCCGCGAAAAGGAGGCTTTAGGACCCTTCCACAACACCAATCATAATACATAATGCTGTAGGGTAGCAACAATGAAAGCTCGTTTTCTAAACGGCATGGTCTCTTTAGGAACAAGATAACACTAAAACAGCTTTCTGTTCAGAAATAAAACGCCTTGTGGTTGTTCTTGGGCCCTCCGACACACAAACCCAAGACAAGGACGAGAAAAACATTTATCGGTTTCACACACGAAACAATCACAACACTGTGGCTAACTCTGTACAACACACTGGCTTCCCAACTCAGTCATACAGTCATACAGTCCCGTCGCGGTGGTCTAGTGGCTAAGGTACTCGGCTGCTGACCCACAAGTCCCGGGATCAAATCCCGGCTGCGGCGGCTGCATTTCCGATGGAGGCGGAAATGTTTGTAGGTCCGTGTGCTCAGATTTGGGTGCACGTTATAGATCCCCAGGTGGTCAAAATTTCTGGAATCCTTCACTACAGCGTCTCTCATAATCATATGCTGGTTTTCGGACGTTAAAACCTACATATCATTCAATCAATTCTTGCCAACCACCTAGAAACACTTTCGCAAAGTTTTGTCATTCACTTGATTTGACGAAATGTGACGGGATGTGACGGGAGCTCCCGTCACATCCGGGAGCTCCGTGGGATTTCCGGGGGGCTCCGGGGGACTTCTGCCATGTGAAGGGAGCTCCGGGGATTGGGTCGATTGTGTGTGACGGGAGCTCCGAACTTCGGAGCTCCCGTCACACACAATTACCCGATCTGTATACATGCGAGTCTGGTCAGCCTTGGTGAGTGACTACTTCTGCCACAGCCACACTTCTTGAATAGTACCGCGAGAGGAATACGTTTTTTACTGCGCATGAGCATCAGTGGCTGAAGAGAATTTATTGCGACCCCACCACTTCTTAAATAATGTTACTTTTTAGAGTGCTCGCATGACTTGCTTTTGTACAGCAAACGCGAAAACTTTATGTCAAAACTGCGAACAATAAAGTATGTTTATACACTTTTTAGTTCATCTGCACAAAAAGAGTATCTTCGCTGTAGTTTCGCTTGTCACTGGATCGGGTCGTGCCTTTGGAACGGTGTAGTACGAATTATTTCATTTGACTTGTTGCCCTGACACCTTGCTCTTTCGCTTCTCCGATGAAAGCTTATTCCAATTATTGATGTATAACATTAAAGTTTTCGATAACTTACTTTGGAATGCTTTTTATTTTTTTGCAGTGTACTGACGATAGCGACTGTCCAAAAAACTGCACCTGCATGAAGTATACACAAAAGAACCAATACTGCACCAAAATTGAAGATGAATATTATAATCTTGATTTCCAATATAATATTTGACTTGGCGGGCCTCACACCTGCATCAACAAAAATAATAATTACATTTCCTAGCTACCAGCTAATTTCACAGTGGAGGCGTCTAATTTCTATGCTTAGTAAACATAGCATCGACCTATTTTGGCAGACTAGATGTACACATGAAGCACGAGTAACATTCATGTCACCACTTGTGCATTCGTGTGACTTCGCCTGTTTGTGAGCAAGTTCTGTGTAATTGAGAAACTTTAAAGATAAAAGCACTGTTTTGTGCTCCACATACCTCCCTATAAACAGCTGAGCGTTTCAGAAGCATCATTATTTGCTTTTTGAGCAACTATGCCCTACAGCATCACACAGGGCGAGATGTAGGGCAAGTCGGTATCGAGAATAGTAACGTATGCTACTAACGAAATAAGATACAGCAACGTAAGAAGGAAACACAGGACTACGCTATATTTTGACTATGCCCTATTTTCAAACAACATTCAAGTATATACCGACAAAAATTGGTGACTGCCACGATGTTGATAGCGCCCGGCGCGGTTTCTCTGAGTCAGCGAGATCGACTCATGAAGGTGACACGGTGTGGCACAAAAACTCATTTTATTTCATTCAGCCTAAATATTCAAATACCATATACAAAATACTTAAAATTTTCGAAGTCTAGGTCCCCCAAGGTCTAGGTACCCCCAAACGAATTGATTTACAAAGCCTAGCACTTCCAAGCCCTACGTGCGTCACTTATCTCCTCTCGTCTGCGTTCGCTCGTAAATTACCGGCTCGACTCCTCCTTTAGTATGTGGATTGGGAGCGGCAAGCCGTCTAGGCGCGTCCCAGGCTCCTTTAGCCCGTACGCCGTTGGCTTAGCAAGTGGGTGGGGGGGGGGGGGCAAGTGAGGGCTTGTTTCAGTTTGGCGGCGTGACGATGACCTATGCCGACCACTCGCTGCACCGCAAGGCAGCTGGACGACCAAAGCATGAAGATGGCAGCGTTTCTATGTGGCAACTTGGGCTGCTCTGGAAGCGTTGTAGTCCTGGAGCTGGACGAAGCTGCCTCGAACATCCACCGTTAATTCAGTGGTCTTGACCAATGCTCTGTTTTGCACGCGCCTGTCTTCCGATTCCTTGTTTTTGTTCTTGTTTCATTCAAACAAGTGCCACAAATGTCTGCAAAGCCTCAAAGTAATTGTTTGCATCTCTTTCTCTAATCAAATATGAATAAAAAAGAATCGGTGAATTAGAAAAAAAAGTGCCCTCTAACTGAAGCTGAAAAAATGGACTCTTTTGCTGGTGAAAATGTGGCGGCGCCTATTTTCACTACTTTTTTGCTCGTGTGTTCCTCTACACTACACAGCTCAAATACAAATCGTAGTTAAAATTTCTTTACCGTTTTTGTGCTGATCAGGACCATAATTTTTATTTTGCTCCTAGAGAGTGAAATATTTCACTTGCGGTTGAAATAGCTCCTAAGTATAAAATGACTCGAATTAGTCTTACAATTTTGCTTTTCAAAAATGTCTTAAAAGACAGACACAATGAAAAAGTTAAAGGGCAAGCTCTACTACACCTTGCGTCATATATCTCTTGAAAACGTACTTACGTATTGATCATGATGAAATAAACATCGCGAGAATAATTTCAGCCAAATTAGCGGTAGTATATCACCGGGATAGTGCGAAGTTTTGTATTAAAGTGTTATTTAAAAAAAAAGGCCCTGTAGTGCTTTTTGAACAGGGCCAGGTAACGCTGCCTATCGGTAGTCAAGGCTTTTGAGAACACAGGCACCAAAACTATGGCGCAGCACATGCCCTTTAATTCATAATAAATCCAGAAACTCAGCTTGAAAATGCTTTGTGTTGTCTCGAAAAATGACGCCATAAGCTCCAAAATGACGCCACAAGCTCGACAGCCCTTATAACAGACATTGGCTGATTTTATCATAGCGCGGTCAGTCTTTACATGACCAAGATCACCACCGTGCCATTCGCATGTGTCACGGAATGCCTCGTAGCTCTCGTGTGGCCGAGACACTCTCAGAAGCTCGCGCATGGCCTGCGTCGTCCGCGGTGGACCTTCACGCACTGTGACAGTTCGAGCGTCTCCTCCGGGCACATTACACTCTGAGGCAAAAGGGTGTTAAAATGGTGTGTGGTTCGTCCTTCCGGCACTAATGGGGCTGCCACAACCATTATACCTTTAAGGACTAACGGCACCGGGTTTGACAGTTAGTCCCTACAGACTAGCTTAAGGAACTAACATTTAGTCCTCACATTTACACCTTAGTGAGTAACCGTTAGTTCCGAAATTCAGCCCAAATGACTAACATTTAGTCCTCACAATTTCACCCTACAGGACAACTGTAATCCCCACAATTACGCCTTACCGGGCAACCGTTAGTCCTCAGAGTAGCACCTTGACGGACGAACGGTTGACCCACTCAAATACTTCAATCGGATGAACTTTTTGTCCCCAGCTCAAACATTGTTTTTTGTTTATTTTCCACCAGGCCTAATATTATTTTCGGCTGTTTTTCTGCGAAGTGAGCAACTAATTGCGCAGAAAAGAACACGCGAAAAAGTGGTTAGCCACCTGTGTGTAATTGCTTTCGCAGTCATAACAAGAACAAAATAGAAATGTGAGACATCGAAATCTCTTATTTTTCTACATACACATCAAGTTTCTCCATTTTCAAGTGAATTCGTGGTGAAATGTACATGTTCAGTCTCGTTGTCAAATATTGTTTACTCCTGTGAAGCTTCTCCGACGGAAGCGATAGATGACATGCATTTCAGATGCCAGCGCACGCAGTGTTCAGCCTGTTGTGTTCTCACGCCTGCAGGTACATAACATAGTAATTATTGATACACGTAGTAGAAGATGAAGATGCAGAGTATATGACAAGTATGTGGACGGTACTATAAAAACAAGCGTTAAACTATGACACACAAATAACTTTACCTTCACATATCGCTGAGTCCTTTTGAAGCTGCTCTGACGAAAGAGATGGATGACAGGCATCGCAGACGCCAGCGCACACAGTCTTCAGCATAATATGTGCCCACGGCTGCACAATAAGTTTGTAAAATAGTGAATCACACGGGACAGAGGATGAATACAAATGCATATGAGAAATACGTGTAAAGTGAAATGAAAACATACGTGAGTTATGACATGCTAATGATTTCACCGTGATGTGACACATCATCAAAGACTCATTTCGATCCTTGTAGCGCGACAGCTTAGGAGCGGCGGCCGCAGCCACAACTCCGCAAACCACCATGCCGCTACAAAGTCGGCGAGTCCTAAGCGAGCGATGTCGTTCAGCTCGAGCAAGTGAACGCGAGAGCAAACACGGCGCTGCGCGCGGAGTGTCTGCTGCCAGCGAATTCCGAACAGGAGAGCGAACGTACGCTTGGCCGCCGCCACGAACAGCGCCGAGCTGGTTTGGAGCTAGCGCCGAAGAAATCAATGGTAATAAGGCCCTTTCTCACAAACTCCAGCGAGTGCAGCGCGCAAACGCAAGTCTGCCGCTGCGGCCAACGGACGGCACCGAGCTGCTTGCGACCGACTGATGGGAAAGCCAACTAACTCTAATGGCGACCTTTTTAAGTGAGTTCCGACATTAGCGAAAGCCTTGCCAGTCCGTGCTGGTGCACTTACAGCGTACGACATACTACAACCAAGCTCTTTACGGGAACCCGCGATGTGTTTTAGACGACTCTCAACAAAGCGACGAGGTCTCAGCCGAATATCATCAGCCCGGAGCTCATCGCGGTGGCGAAGACAGGCGAGCACTCGATGAGCGAGCGTACGGGAGGCCGACGGCAATGGCGGCCAATTTCCTGTGGTCGCAAATCACAGGCGAACGGCAGACGCCGAAGCTGACCTTCGTGATGCATTTCGTGCGTGCGATATGCAACACGACTGAGCCCGTTGCCGGCAAGCGCAATTCGTATTGCACACGTGACGAGTAGAATGAAGAATGTTAATTGATTGATTGATTTGTGGGGTTTAGCGTCCCAAAAGCACCATATGATTATGAGAGACGCCGTAGTGGAGGGCTCAGGAAATTTTGACCACCTGGGGTTCTTTAACGTGCACCCAAATCTGAGTACACGGGCCTACAACACTTCCGTCTCCATCGGAAATGCAGCCGCCACAGCCGGGATTCGAACCTGCGACCTGCGGGTCAGCAGCCGAGTACCTTAGCCACTAGACCACCATGGCGGTACAATGAAGAATGTTAACTTACTTGCTTAAGAATCCAGCGCTGATTTCTGACCCGAGTCGGACTGAAGTACATATTCGATAGGCCTGTTGTCTCCTCAGCCGCCATATTGGCCTTCTCAACTGTTGCTGTCGTGTGTTGGTCGTGACTATATTCAAGCCAGATATATACAGCGCGGCGTGGTGACGTGTCGAGACTTGCTCCAGACTCCGCGGGTGCAGCGCAACGCAAAAGGAGCACACCACGCTCATCCAAGCGTGCACACAAGCACCACGTCGTAATTCCTAGACCGTCGAACCCTGGCGGCCGTGGTCGAGCACACCGAACGCGACGCAATGCAAACTGTCGCCAGCAAAATACGGGAAAGACTCAGCCAGCAGAGGAGGAAAAAGACGGTTAGTTACCTTGGCAACGCATTTTGCGCTGCCTGTTATCCCCGGGCGGTTTATCCCCATGGAGCGTGTTTGGAGACTAAGTGGTTTCGCTTGGCACGCTTTTCTCTGTGATTGCTCCTCAACGGTCTATCAATTCATCGTGCGCACCTATTGGGCTCAGTTACTCTTTCTTCGGGTAATTTTTTCTTAGAGTGTATGTTGGCCCCCGGCTCGCATGGTTACGTGCTGTGCCCGATTCCCGTATCGGCCATCTCCTGGACGTCTACGATGGCGTTGTGGGTGACGATCCTGCGCCGACTTCGCCCTCGCCGCCCTCTCACCAGCAAGCACTCCTTCGAGTGAACTTGCACTTGCCGGGAGTCTTATCGAAGGGCTACACTTCTCTCAGTGTCATGACGCAGGAGTCGCAGCGCCAATGTACGGGGACATAGCCGCCGGAAGGACGGAAAAATTCACTTATGAGTCTGTCCGGCGGGTTGGCTCTGCTGCGGCCGCCTGCATAGAACCTCAGCTTGGCACGGAGCGACAGTGCCACTTGCGTATCGTGCATCCTCAACAGCCGCTGAGCTAGTCAGGCTTTCGTTGACTGTGGACCGTTGGCTGCTGACCTCCTCCGCGAGTCGCCAGCCTTCAAGAGTGCAGCAGTATTCTGCAACTCAAAGCCTGTCCTGAGCCAGCTCGCGAGGGAGGAACGTGGCCCGCTTCTGGCTCAGCGTGCTCCACGGAGCCTGCTGGCCCTTCAAGTGCACGGCTGGAATATTGCGCTTCAGCGGCTCCTATTACACGTTTGCATCGCGAGGAACGAGGCTGTAGACGAACGTGCCAAACGAACACACTCCGCCGAGATCCCGCTAACGGACTACGCATGCTCCTTCGGCTCGGCACGCAACAACGTTCTCCGAGAGTGAACGCGCGAGCATGCTGAAGCTCAGGATACCACCGGGTGCCCCCTTCTTTCATGCCTGCGACTGGTTTCTTCACTCTGAGGCTCCTCCTAGCCCGGAGGACCGGCTTTTTGCGGCCAATATAACGGAGGCATCATCTGCGCAGCGCACGCTCACCGAACTGCACTGACTGCGGCGCGATGGAAGCACTGTCCCACCTCTTGTGTGAATGTCCTGCTTTCAGTAAAGCGCGCAAGGAGCTAGTAAAGAGATACCGTCTCGTCAGACTGCCATGTGTGGCCCTGCAGGACCTCCTATACCCCTACGGCTACGAAGACCAGTGCCGCTCTGCCTTTGTGGCCTTACTCGACATTCTTGAGGACACCAGCTTCACAGGGCGACTTTCAAAGTCGCTCGCCACGGTGAAGCGTGTCCTCCAATCACACTAGTTTTTATTCTCTTTCACCTTCTTGACTTCACCCCCCCCCCTTTCTTTTGAGTGTACTTTCTTTTCATCACTCGATCTGTCCCTTCATTCCCCGTTCTCCCGTGGGTGTATCAACTGAGGTGTCCTCACTTGAGAGACATTAATCGTGCACTCCCCACCTCTTTTAAAAACAACAGTCTTTTTGGATACTTTCGATAAAAAAATGTTTGTCCGTCTCTGTGTACATTTGTCTGGCCTCCATAAACGATACCTCGAAGGGCCGAACCCATCCGCAGCGCCCATCAATACTGCTCAAGCTTCAGCGTTCATACTTGTGCGATTGTCAATTAAAAAGTAAATATTGCGCATATCTGAGGTACCATAACAACACGTTGATGTTTTGTATGTGTGTCTTTATACTATAAAAGGCCCACACAAGTACTTCTAAAAACAAAGCGATAAACACGCTGCACTGAGAGTGAAACGCGGTGCTCAAAAAGGCGAGTGTTACCAACGCTTTGCTAAAATGACACGGAGTGGAATCTGCCCGTCACTTTGTGCTCTACACCTTATCAACTCCAAGAATGGCACGCATTTTTTCTCCTCAGGCGCCTTCCTTCGTTTTCGAAAATATTTGCCAAAAGGCGCTCGTGTCTAACACGCCTCGACGCGCTCGTTCGCCTGCACTGCATGCTCGAGGCACTATAACACAGCGCCTCCAGAATACCATTCACCGATCTTCTTGCGCAAGAACATCGTTTGTCCACTCTCTTCATGTTTTGTCCACTCTCTTCAGATGCAAGACTATTGTCTTTCGACAGAATTTTCAACAGTGTAACATGCAGTTCCGGGGCCATTTTTTTCTATCCATTTGTGCCCTTTTCTCAGAAATCCCCCTCCCCTACTTCCGCCGCAGGACGCCACGGCTTGCGTGCGCGTCCGCGCATGGTCACACTGGAAAGCCATACATTCGAAAAAAAAAACGGAAGAAGTGCTCCAGGTTACAAGCTGTGCGTCTTACTTTTTTTTCCCTCATGTCGTTTCTTTTTGGTTAGCTTCCAGAGCTCTCATTGGGACGACAGCAGAGAGAATCTAATTGCAGCGTGCGACACATTTTTGTATTGCGATCGCACTACGCAGAGCATAAATATTTTGCGGCAATCAACTTCTGAGGCAGTAAGATCTTTACTGGATGCCTTTCATAGGTACTTTAAAAGCCTGACAGGCCCCGCCGCGGTGGTCTAGTGGTTAAGGCACTCGGCTGCTGAGCCGCAGGTCTCGGGTTCATATCCCGGCTGCGGCTGCTGCATTTCCGATGGAGACGGAAATGTCGTAGGCCCGTGTGTTTAGATTTGGGTGCAGGTTGAAGAACCCCAGGTGGTCGAAATTCCCGGAGCCCTCCCTTACGGCGTCTCTCATAACTATATGGTGGCTTTGCGGCAATAAACCCCACAAATCAATCAAAAATTCATGAAGGGTCAATTTAGGCTATACTTTGAAAATGCATGATTTGCAGCAGTCTTCAATAGGCCCGTAAGAACAGGTAAGAGCTTATGCTAAGCGTGGTGATGTACGCACCAGGCCCATAAGCAGCAGGGGGGGGGGGCTGCTCCTTCTCCTTCTTCGCCAATTTCGTTCAGTCTGCTAACAACGCCAGAACATAGAGGCACAAGTACGAGTTGTAAATTTGGCATTTAAAGAAATGAAAAGCAAAATATATATATCAAATCAACCAAGAACAGCTACCAACGAATCTTGATTTTCAAAACCTGGTGACGCTCGCCAATAAACTGAACGTTGCGCCCACGAATCAACCACACAGCAGAACACCACTCGCTAATGTGTGTGCTGCGTCAGCAAAAGCATTGCCCGTAGAAGAAAGAAGAAAGAGTGACTCACAAGCCTATGACGACTTTCTCTCTACATATTGCTAAAAACCATCCCCCGAGGCTGACAAATAAATGCAAACTATGCTCAGAGAGATGGAAAAGAAAACACTAGTAGGAAATGCGACGGCATTGAACGCCCATTCACCCGTTCGTCCCCCCTCGAGCCTATAGGAACCTCATGACCCGTTGTCCACTCTCTCTGTCTTTAGGCAGGCGCTCACGTGGCAGAAGGAGTAAGCAGTGTAAAACATTTTACATGGTTGGGACACCCACATGTTTAATAAGCGTTTATGCAGCCCTCCAGTTATTTGTCTATTGCGCGCCGACGGAAGTTCCATATTTGGCAAACTTTCTCATCACTCGAAAAAGTAAGCAGACGACCACTGTTGCTATTGACGTCGCTTTACGTGTGGTACCACGTTGTTAGCGTTTCCGTTTCCGTTAGAAAATAGCAAAATTAATCGTATGTGTGGTGCCTGAAACTACCATGAATGTCAAGTATATTCTTCAAGGTGGCGTGCTCTACACCTAAAAAAACTCACCCACACCAAGTCTTCAAGAGCGATGGAAGCAGGGCATCGCCCCTTGCATTGGCACACACGAGGCGCTTCGACGTTGTACGAGTCAATGCACCACTTCTTGTTGTCAAGCTTTCGTTCGACCGTTTCGGAGTTCGTTGGATGCACTCGTTTGAGTTGACACTGGTAAACGACAAAAGTTATCGTTGCCTAAGCTTGTGTTAGGTTGGTACGGCCGCTGTACAAGGGCACTTCACTCAAACTTTCTGTACTTATTATTTAGAGAAACAGCAGTGCGGCAATCATCGGCTCCAGAAAGAACAGGCAATGATTTAAACGCCGGATCTGTAGTTAAAACAAACATTGCGGTCAGCATGAGCTCCACTCAAACCTCGGCCTTGTTACACTGTCCTGCGCAAGGCTTCTATCAGACTTACCGGCGTGACAATTCACTCCACCTAGGCAACATTGCTGACAGGTAGTTCTCTCTTGCAGTGGGAGGTGATCACAAGGCTCCCAGGCAACACTCTTCAAAATCTGGCACTGCTTCCACAGCCTCATTTGAAAGTTTTCGAAGTTTTAAAGGTGTACGTGGGCCATCGTGCCACTCTTTAAAGCTAGTTCTCAATTTCCGAAGTTGCATCTCTGATTTATTAGAAAACAGGTAGGAATACTCTGGTGGTAGTCTGGCCGGAACCACAGCCTCAGTTGTGAACACGCCAAGGAGCCACTCAATTTGAACGTGCGCAAAATGTAGACAAATGCGGTGCTCTTGCAACACCTTTCGTATTCATGCACACTCGCCAGTGAAAACTTTGGCGCTCACATAAGATGAACGAACGGCATCCATGATAGCTGTGGAATCTTGAAATTCCCTGCAGAGCTTCATTACCTACGGCTTCCTTCATGAACGACACTAAAGTGCTTATTTAAAGTGCACCCAAATATAGAAGTGATTTTTAAGAGAGAAAGGAAGGGAAAAGTGAGCCCTGTAACTGTCTGCTTCAGTGAGCAACCCCTCAACAGTAGCTCACAAGGAATGGGGGTGAGGAAGAATAAAAATGGGTAGGAGTAAAGGTGTAGAAAAGAGAAAGAAGAAGAAGAGAGGAAGAGACGTGAGGTGATAAGCCAGAGTGAGCAACAACCAACTGAGGGGTAGGAGAGATAAAAAAGATGGAAACACGGTCATTGGAGTCCGAGGATGGGGCACACCTGTGAGGGCTCTTGTCGGCGTCGGTAGGTGACGTAGAGCAAGTCCAGTCGGTCAGAGCTACGCTGTCGTCGAAGGTCTTTGGCGTCAGGAGGTGACGTAGGGCGAGCATAGTCGGCCAGAGCTACGCTGACGCCGGAGATCGCAAGCGCGCGCGCGCGCACAACCGGTCGGCACGAAATCCAGCAAGCGAGTGTGCACCCAAACATATACACACGGGCCCACAACATTTCTGCTTCCATCGAAATATAGAGCCACCGCAGCAGGGATTCGATCCCCCGACCTGTGGGTCAGCAGCCGCGTAGCTTAGCCACTAGACCCCCACGACGGGGCAAGCCGTTCATGAAGGAGGAAGCGAAAAAGAAAGCGTTGATCATGTACCAACCGGCCCAAATAAGCACTTTAGTGTCGTTCGTGAAGGAAGTCGTATGTAATGAAGCGCTGCAGGGTACTTCAAGATTCCACAGCAATCATGGAATGCCATTCATTTATCTTATGTCAGCGCCAAGCATTTCCGATGGAGGCGGAAATGTTGTAGGCCCGTGTACTCAGATTTGGGTGCACGTTAAAGAACCCCAGGCGGTCGAAATTTCCGGAGTCCTCCACTACGGCGTCTCTCATAATCAAATGGTGGTTTTGGGACGTTAAACCCCACAAATCAATCAATCAATCAATCATGTCAGCGCCAAAGTTTTCACTGGTGAGTGTGCATGAATACGAAAGGTGGTGCATGAGCACAGCGTTTGTTTACCTTTTGCGCACGTTCATATTGAGATTCATATGTACATTTAGGTGCACGTTAAAAAACCCCAGGTGGTCGAAATTTCTGGAGTCCTCAAATACGGCGTCTCTCATAATCATATGGTATTTTTGGAAAGTTAAACCCCACATGTCAATCAATCAACTAATTCATGAACAGCTTAGGTAAGCCTCAGGAAATCCCATGCTTTGGCACTTTTGTTCACAGTTCAAAGAAAATTCTTACAAAAATATTTTGTAACGGTAAGTAGACTCTCTAAAAACAACTGTTGCGAAAACCTACCAACGCTCAAAAAAGCGTCTGTCAATTGTATTTAGACTACTTTGTGAACAATATGTCAACGCTCTGGCTGCACTTCGCCACCAACTTTGAACAGAATGACGTTTATTGGTAGTCTGGTGACCTCTTAGTAACGTTCTCTACACAATGTTCAATAGACGCTCATTCTCTCTGTAGAAAGACTGTACGTGTTCAGTCTGTTAACCATCTAGTAACCTGCGTTTTATTACACTCTGTTAGCAGATCGTTGCAATCGTTTTATTGAAGCATGGTCGTACATGCTTTGTAAACGGTTTGCTGGTACGTCCATGTGGTTTAGCGTCCCACAGCGACTCAGGACGCTTTGGGGAGGGTTGTGTATAACATTGCCCGATTGGCGCGACTCCAGCATTTTTTCTTCCACCACGCTTAAGGCCGAACACCCTTTCAATAGACAGTCAAGCACCACAAACACCAAGTCTCGACGACAGTTACGAACACAGCCTACAAACCCATGCCTTTCGGCAACGCGAACGTATGTGAACGAGTTTTTAGTAGAGCACAACGCAATATGGAAAATGCCTGAGAGGACACGAAAAGGGGTGGATGGTTGCACTGGATATTTTTATTGAAAATACTTGACACTAGTGCTTTCATAAATGTTGAGGTTGATTAACAGTCACACAACTGATCGATATTTGGGGTTCAACGTCCCAAAACAACCATATGATTATGAGAGACGCCGTAGTAAAGGGCTCCGGAAATTTCGGCCACCTGGGGTTTCTTTAACGTGCACCCAAATCTGAGCACACGGGGACTACAAACATTTCCGCCTCCATCGTCAATGCAGCCGCCGCAGCTGGGATTCGAAACTGCGACCTGCGGGTCAGTAGCCGAGTACCGTAGCCTCTAAACCACCGCGGCGGGGCGACAGTCACACACCTTACCTACTAATACGAAAAAAAGACATGAAGTGAGCACATTTAAAATGCGCTTATGCTATACAAATATTTTGAGAAGTAAATTACCAACATAAGTAAGAAATTATGGATATAACAGTAAAATGGTACATAACCTCTAAGAAAATGCATACTCAATATCACTTTATGATATTACATTATAATTATACTTCTTCAAATGAGCTCCGCTACATCTCTAATAAAGAATTGAAAGCTTCATTTTTGAAATAACACTGGTTAATAAAACACCATTTAAAATAAAGTGTTTTTTCAGGTATACAGCATGCGATGTCATACCTTAGTAGCCTAAACATGGCATGATACCGCAGGTGAAAATAAAGTG
>WOVY01008383.1:0-22124 GCA_013436015.1 Rhipicephalus annulatus | reverse complement strand
AAAGTTACCACGGGAATCGCGGAAGTCCTGATTGCAACAATATTCTTGTACACTTCAAGATAATTAGGAACAAATGAAACAGAACCAGAAGGGATTGTATAAATGAAGACAATAATTTATTTGATTGATATGTGGGTTTAACGTCCCAAAACCACATATGATTATGAGAGACGCCGTAGTGGAGGGCTCCGGAAATTTTGACCACCTGGGGTTCTTTAACGTGCACCCAATTTGAGCACGCGGGCCTACAACATTTCCGCCTCCATCGGAAATGCAGCCGCCGCAGCCGGGATGCGAAGCCGCGACCTGTGGGTCTACAGCCGAGTACCTTAGCCACTAGACCACCGTGGCGGGGCGACAATAATTTTGCCCATGCATTTCATCATTACACATTCATCAATGTGGGAACATCCCAGGTATTTTTATATAGGAGGAAGTTTTTATTTTGAATCGACAGCCCACATCTCCTTCTGTTCTTTCGTGATATTTAAATACATCGGTATCCAGCGAATTGTAAATCAGCGCTATCTCCAGAAAACCAGGTTTCAGTGAAAGTTTAAATTTCAAAATTATGTTCGAGAGCGTAAAAAATGGTACACGAATTTCTTGTGCCTTAGACTACGCGCATTTAAATTTAACTGACCGACAGAAGGACTGGTGTTTGAAGTTTTGTGTGGCTTTTAAGTGCCGAAAGGAAAAGGTATCATAACAGTTTTGTGACTGTGTTAAGAAAACCATGAATTCGTTCGGCCAGAAAAGAGAGAAAATTTACAAACTATCGCAGCCTTCAGCTTCACAAACACATGCGCCCTGTATATATTCTTCACAATGCAACATAAAATATAGCTGTAATATTGCGTGGTCAAGCGTTCATTGCAAACGGGCGTCAGAATGTGTTGATTGATATGTGGGGTTTAACTTTCTAAAACCACCATATGATTATGAGGAATGTTGTAGTGGAGGGCTTCGCTAATTTCGACCACCTGGGGTTCTTCAAGGTGCACCCAAATTTGAGCACACTGGTCTACAACATTTCCGCCTCCGTCAGAATGTGTGATATCATAATTGCTCTGTGGTTGAAAGCTGGTATCCCACTGCAAGAGGCACGCACGCCACTGCACCCCATTCCTTTTAGAAGTTGAGCCTGATAACGGCATCCGATCGTTGTGCGTACTTCAAACACTTAGTGAATGAAACCTGTTTAAATTAGCTACGCACCCACTACGTAGCCCTAATGCATAACGGGCACGGTAGCGTATGTGCCTCTTGTGGGGGGGGGGGGGGGGTACTGGCTTTCAACTATGGATTCATTACAATAACCATATGTTTTGACGCTTGTTTGCAATGGACGCTTGACCACGCATTATCACTTCTATATTTTATGTTACATTGCGAGGAATATATAAAAGACGCGTGTGTTTGTGAAGCACTAAAGCTGCTTTCACTGCATTTCACTACAGCAACCGGAAAGATTCCCTCTGCTTTGTAGCTGTTGACGACATCAGGGCGTTTAGCATAGCTGACACACTAAAAAAGGATCTGCTGAATCTAGGCCTTAACTTGAGCATGATGAGAAAGCAAGGCTTTGACGGAGCGGCGACGATGAGTGGGCACTGAACGATGTGCAGGCGCTTATCCAGAACGACTTGCAATGGCTTCGCACTCGCATTGCTCGTCACACTCCATGAAACCTTCGTTAGAATGACGCCTCAGTTGTACAAGACATTCGACAGGCCTTTGGCAAAAATAAGTGAAGTGTGCACTTTATTTTGGGTGCTATCCAAAACAACAAAAATTTTGAAGAAAAAAACATCTATAAGCGTCTACAAGGTCATTCGGCCGGCTGCACTGATATTGTCAAACAAGGTGGGTAGAACGTCACGATTCAATAGCACTGTTGGTAAAAGTGCGTTCCGAGATCACTCGCTCACTTGAAGAGTTCGTGGGCACCTTCTCTGACAGAGCAACAATGTCCACCACTGATTGCCTCCATCAGCGAATCTGTTCACCCAACTTTCTTATGTGCCTCGCTATCAATGAGACATTCTCAAGCTACACACACCCCTTGTCTGTGCACCTGCACACCCATCTATTGACATTTAGTGACATTGCATTGGAGCAGGTTGTCTTGATGTTGACTAAGCTGGAAGAGATGAGAACTAGCACGGAGGCGGATTCCTACAAAATATTTTGTCTGTGTAAAGGCAGCGGCAGATTTCGAAGTGAAGTGTGTGATTCCACGGGTGGTAGGAACTCAGAGATACCGGGCAAACTAAGATTGTAGTTCAGCGGAAGAGTACTACAGAAAAGCCTTGTTCATTCGGTACATTGATGACCTCAAAGCTTCCCTAAAACGTCGCTTTGCAAACAACCACGAAAACACTAGAAAGTTGGCATTTGTGTTACCAAAGCACGACGACAAGGACTCGAGAGTATCACCGACTCGAGACGTGTCTGCCAGAATAGTGAACAGAGCTACGTTCTCCACTAGGCCTACAAAATTAAGCCAAACAACGGCTACCAAACAGCCTCCGCTCCATAGTATCTGATGGACTGCAGCTCACACAGGCCTCAATGGTGTATGAGGTGGCAAATGTCACAGCCCGCACGCTCACTCTGTGGGCACTCTCCTGATTCATACCGACTTGGACTTGGAACTTAATCCTGCCGACACTTTTAAGGAGATCTTTTAATATTACCAATCCGTCCTTTCCTTTTATCCAAGCCTTCTAAGGGCCTCGCATAGGCAGAGAAACGATTCCTTCTTCGCCTCTACACCAAAATTATACTGTGCGTGGCAATCCTGGACCACTTCAACCCGGCTTTGTTGTGAAAATTGCTGTGCGAATTTCTACACGGGGTGGGTGTGTCGAGAACTTCCAAATCATGCCTCTTTTATCCAACTCTTTCTAGAAAAGTAGGACACGGCTTCGCTTGACTACATAGATGTGACGGCCCAACAGGCCATGGGTGAGCGTACCCAGGGCGCAGCTGATGCCGACTCCCCTAATGGGGAGCCATAGTGTCAGTACTCAAACTCAGTAAATAAATGTTTTCATCATCACCATCAACTACCCAAGGCTGAATGTTTGTTTGCCGGCGATGGCGGTAAGATTTTGATCTAAGGGGAAATGCTAGAGCCACATATACTGTGCGGTGCCAGCGAACGATAAAAGCACAATATACTGAAAATTTCCAGAGTTCTCCATAACGGCATGCCTCAGAATTTGTGTCTAGGTTTTTGCAAATAAAACGCTGAAAATAAGGTTATCATTATGCATCAATGTGAAACTTACCAAAGATAGAGTACATCGAAATGCAAGGTCAGATAATCCCGCTTGAAAATCATGCACAATTACTTTGTATCTCGAACAGAACACTGTGCATTATGGAGAGATGCATAGACTATAAAATAGTGCTTCAAGTGTTCATGGTGAAGTCATAAAGTTTGAGGAAGTGTCCGGCTGCTTCACCGTCTCACAAACGTATGCATTGGACCAAAGTCCAGGTCATCTTGCTGTCTATGTGTGTAAAGATGCAGTCCTATATTGCCTGAAGCCGCAAAATAAGTACCATTCCATTTAAAAACACGGTGGATGTTTTTACTTACGCCACAAGGTGTTCCATCTGGATCATATCTTGTTATAATAATGTCAGAATGATCGTCATATTTTAACCTACATGGAAAACGACAGGGGGGTGACAATGAAGGTCTGAAAAAAACAAGAAAAGAGCGATTTCTCAGTAAAAGTCGTTTTATTTAACACAAAATATGTGTTTGTAGGCCACTCCGTCATACTAGTGAGTGAACCCTCGACAGTCAAACCCGAAAAAGTAATGAAGAAATTATGAACAGTAATAGGGTATTAAAAACGAAGGGCCAAGTGTGTGTGTGCCTTTTTTGTGTCCTCGCTTTTATTGCGCTATTACCAATGTTAACTTAAGAATATCAACCTGCCCAGATGTCCACCTTGGTCTGAAGGTACATTTTTTTGTAGTCTTTCAGTGTAGAGGAAACAATGATACATTTCAGAAATTTAGCCACCTTGGAATAGTTTAAATTGGAAAGGTCGTGCCTGCCTGAGGCAAGTTTACACAAAAAGTAACAAGCGCCGACGTAACTCAGTGGTAAATACTTGGGCTGGCACACAGTGGAACCATCCTCAAACCCAAGTGTGTCATTAATGCAAGTTTTTTTTTTTCAATCGACAATAATTGCGCTTGACTCCGAAATTGATCTTATAACAGCTGCTGCTGTAAAATAAATTTTACGGGTTTGTTTTGGACTTTGTATCATTTCTAGCCCAATGATACAGTGAGTAATGGAATCACAAACAGTATTAGTGTACTAAGACGAATACGTAAGACGACTGCGTAAGACGGAGTTAGACAAGGAGAGCAGAAAGGTAGGTCTTAAAATAATTCGAGATAGGTAACAGTGCACTTCAAGTTGCAAAAGACTATGTCTACTTAGGGCAGGTAATTACAGCGGAGCCGAACCACGAGATTGAAGAAACTGAAAGAATAAGAATGGGGTGGAGCACATTTGGAGAGCACTCTCAAATTATGACAGGTAGATTGCCACTATTCCTCAAGAGAAAGGTATATAACAGCTGTAGCTTGCCGATACTTAGCTAAGAAGCAGAAACCTGGAGACTTACAAAGATGCTTGAACTTAAAATGAGGACGACGCAGCGAGCAATGGAAAGAAATATCGTAGGTGTAACCTTAAAAGACAAGGAGAGAGCAGAGTAGATTAGGGCACAAACGTGAGTTGGGGATATCATAGTTGAAATCAAGAAGAGGAAACGAAGATGAACCGGGCAAGTAGCTCGTGGACAGGATAACCGCTGGTGATTAAGTCTAACTAACTGGATTCTCAGAGAAGGCAAGTGGGTTAGGGGGAGACCGAAGGTTAGGTGGGCAGATGAGATGAAGAAGTTTGCGAGTACAAATTGGCAGCAGCAAGCACAGGACCGGGTCAACTGGTGGAACATGGGAGAGGCCTTTGTCTTGCACAGGACGTAGGCAGGCTGCTGCTGCTGCTGGTGGTGGTGGTGGTGATGATGATGATGACGATGATGATGGCGTTAAGTGCATCTGGTAGTGACGATGCCTTTATCGTTACCCGTGTTTAAAGTTCGTCGATTTGTGATACCACGAATACGCAACAAATTGCAGTGATCCGACTGATCTCTCTAGTTGCAGAAGAGGGCATGCTTATCATACTATTACTAATGTGGAAGTCATCGCAAGAAAATGAGTCGCTTGATGCGGATCCGTAGCAAGCACCTCAAAATAGTTTTGAAGAGTAATTCTTAGGTAACACAGATTGAGTTCTAAACCCATACAACATAACACGACAGAACAACAAACTTATTCTTTACTAGCGAGCAGGAAACCACTAATACGTTCATTCAAGCAGTTCGTTCAACAACATAGTACTTTTAATGCACACGGAACTCAGAATTTAATATTTTCCTGTTGATCCATGCTTGTGTTGGCATAGTATTTTCAGAGTTACACATATTGTGCAGTTACCTGCACAATATTTCGTAATTTTGCGAAAATAGCAACGAGTGTTAGTAAAAACGGTTTGAATTCCGGACGTCGTTTATGGCACATACCATTGCGTGAAACTAATTTGACGGTAACTTGTGAAGAGGCAAATACTACCACGTGAATCTTTCCGTGTGCTCTTTTCTCTAGGCATTTCGTAAGCGTAGTCACTGGCTTCCTCATGCGAGTGGCATTTGCTATTAGAGGTTATTTTTTTATTATGTTTTTATAGGGGTGGTATTCAACTCTGCACTGTTGCCCCATCTCAACCTTTTTCTAAATACCTCCTACCCAGATAAAACGAAGTGTGCCGGGCAATTAACTTCTTTTAAATAGGCGTTTGCAAATTGAAGTTGTCGATTTCGGCAAAGGCACGAACTGTACAGCATTCCAAAAAATGTGCAATAGGTGATTTGTGTTACTACGCTTAAAAGAGGTTTCTGTGCGCATGTCGGATATGGTACTTTTTTAACACCTAAGCAGGTCACCTGCTTTGGGCATGTAACTTTCTTGGTTGGTCGGCTTGCTTCTGCTCAATCGCTTCTGCAAAAAGTGATGCTCGGGGCACAAGCAGATAGGTTAGACCTTCAGTGACCTATACTGAGAAAGGAGTTATTCCGTACTTGAGTTATGTGTCGCATGATCATAACTACACAAGTTTTCTGCAAGGTTGATGCAATTAGTGAATATGTATCGAGTTCACGTGTAATGTGGAACACTGCCTGCACCTATCAACTTGGGCATTCAAGCTAACGAAGCCCTGCAACGCTGTAGCGTGAATCAACATGGCCGTTGCAGCTTTTTGAGCATTATTCCTGCCATCGATTGCGTTAACACGTACTGAGAGGTGAATGATTGCATTAGCACAATTATCAGCCGTTGCTGATTCTTGTCAAGACAGAGTAACTACTAAGTCTTCTCTGTCTACTCAGTCTTCGCGTAAGAGCCTCGAAGCCTTCTCAAGATTTTCGGCAATCCCCGAGCAAACATAAGGTGGCCAGACACTGGTGCATTCAATTAAGGCTCACAAAATTTCCGAGACAAAAATAAAATCAAGTGGCATTCACGTGATGCAAAGTGTACGGCTAAATAACCCCACCGAATAGCTTCGCCTTCGGAGTCGTCTCGTAAACTACATAAGTGACCTTGAGAGGACCAATAGAGCGTTAGGAAATCATCGACTTCTATCGCGTTTAACAAAGAGAATGTAATAATTTATACTCACCAATGCTGGCGGCATCAGCCGATGACAATACAACCGGCTTTGGTAAAACTGTGAAAGCCCGCCTACAAGTAGAAAGAAAGCAGTGACGACAACTTTGCGAGGTTATGACCCTTTCATTTGCCACCTCATCTCAAGTATGCCGGCTGTGGTGGCGGAAAACGATAGAAGCCCGTGTACTCGGGAATGTCATTGCACGTTAAGGAACATCATCTGATTTCAATTTCTGACGCTAACAACTATGGCGGCATTTTATGATATCGTTGGCTTGGGTCGTACATTTCCGCACGAATTATTACGTCCAGCTGAAGTATCTTCTTTTTCATGTGTGGGTGTTACTTGTCAACGGCAGTCTCCACAATTTTACGCACATATTGTCTCCCTGAAGCTTACCTACTGTGGTGTATAGGAATAATTTTTTGGAGTTTTTCGCCACTCTCTAAAATTACAAAAAAGTGTTCATATCTCTTCAGTTATGTGGACCTTAACGCCAAAACTTCAGCTGTGTTGCGGCGCTGCTATGCTGCGCTGATATAAAAAAACAAAAAATGCAGTGTTATTCAAGCTATTGGGTGTGCAACTTTTTGTAACGCGTAACGCGACAGCCGATATCGTTGCTAGTATGGTGCTGGCTGCATGGCATATCCTCTGCCTTTGTGCGACAATGTACATATCACAGCAGAAACAAGCATATTCATAAGAAGGCATTGCGTTATTAGGAGAAAGAACGAAAAACACACCACTGACGAGTGCTTCGCAGTGTGCGTATAAGGTGCCGTGTGCTTCACGTTTTTTGTATATAACACACTGTGTGCTTCTGTTGACATGAAGCAAGTCGGGCAGATCAAAGTCTCATTGCTACACAAAGACGGAACTGCTGAAGCATAGACTGATGCTAGTTTCTGGCTAAATAAATATAAGCGGGGAGACTTGCTTAGTAAAATATTTTTTTTACAAGTACGCTGCTGTAGACGTTCAGTGCTTTCCCAACTTCCCGATAGCTTGGTATGATCAACTGAGAATTATTTAATTTACATGTGGGGTTGAACGTCCCAAAACCACCAAATGATTATAAAAGATGCCGTAGTCATGGGCTGTGGAAACTTCGACCACCTGGAATTTTTAACGTGCTCCCAAATCTGAGCACGCGGGCCTACAGCATTTTCGCGTTCATCGAAAATGCAGTAACCACAGCCGGAGTGCGGTTCCGTCACCTGCGCATCTGCAGCCGAGTACCATAGAAACTTGTCATCTGCGTCGGGGAAATATAACTTATGAATTAGCACTCACCCCCAGCAATAAGCAAAACCCCGCTAAGTCGTAAAAAACGTCCATGCCTACGCTTAAGGTAGTCGTTGGTATGAAAGAGACCAGTACTAAAACGCGCTCGTATATTTTTGGCACTGGGCCAGGGAATGATTGATAGGCTACTGTTCATTTCGAATGGAACATATTCTGTTATTTTGCAATGTATCAATTCAAAAGAATTCTGTGCGTATGCATATGCTTCCGTTTTAAATAACTCACAAAGGCACCCACGGAACACAAAATACTGCGTATTTTTCGAAAGAAAAGAAGTATTCACTGTCAGTCATGTGGCGCGTCTGTGCCATACTCATGTCACAATATCATTTGCAGTTGCACAGAAACAAATTCAATAGAATAAAAACTGCCCCGTACCTGCAGGTTTGACTCCAAACGTCGTCGAAAAACGACAGTCTTCCGTCCGGAGATAGTGAATAAAATAAAGCACATTTTTTTTTGCGCGAGAGCATTATTGAATGCAATTTTGGAAGTGCTGCGTGAAAATTTAGCGCCATCTGGGGTTTATCAGCGAAAAGTGATGGATGGCCGCCGTTTAAGCGAGCGCGCACCGTGCGCGCACAATCTCGAAGAACATATTTTGCGGATTTCAAGGTTGGTGGCAGCACCGTATCATCCTAGCAAAGAGTTAGAAACATGCCTCTTTGTGTATTGCGTCGCAATATCAGCGCAGTGTAATAAACGCTACAGTTATTGGAATTTCTTATGCGTGTCTTTTCTAGGTGATGTATTGACGTATTGATTTATTATTATTGTTCCTCAGATATGCGCGATATTTGTATTTCTTTCGACAATTGCACAAGTATGAAGGCCGAAACCTGAGCATTATGGGTGGATGCTATGGCGGGGGCGGTAATTGAGCTGCTTTATTTGACAGACAGACAGACAGACAGACAGAAGATTAGATAGAGAAATGCAGAAACCAAGTTTTTTGCATTGAAGTATCCCAAGAAAGACTATTTTTGCAAGATTGCGGCACTTTTATGCCCCCCGAGGGTTTTAATTATTTAATATACCACCCTTTTCAACGATGCGTGGAGGCTGGAGCTTTGTGTAGAAGAATGCCTACATTATTGTTTTAAGTACTGTATTACTTAAACACGAAACTCAGTGTTGGACGTGAAAAGGGGTCTTTATAAGTTTTTATGTACACTACAAATACCTGATGCTAAGAATACATGTGTTTGTTGTTAGCTACTGATGTATACTGTAGCGTAATGCTCCGGGCGCTATTTGGTCGCCGCCGGAGAGAGGACACGTACACACAGCAGATCGATAGACTTTCTCCTAAACTAATTTATTTGGCAAAAGTACTCCTAATTGAGGTTGTACACTCTCACACACGACATGACTGGGACAACTCTGCGCGGCACTCGCTGCAGCCTGCTCTCGTGGCATTCATCGTGCGACTCATTTCCTGCTTCCCTGGAAACATCTAGAGCGCCTGTTCAGTGGCCAAACAAAAAAGGGCATCTCAGAAGTCTCCGTTGTCGACACCCAGTTATGTGTCACGAAATCTAACAGGCACATCCCAGCGCGAGTGGTTTCTACAGAGTTTGAGCACTAGGACTGCTGTCAAGTTAAGAAATAGTGACCTAAACTTAGGGCACACAGGTAACTACCACGACGTCCGTTATGCCTCCACCATACAGCAAAACCCAAAAACGTCTGGTGTATGAAGAGCCGCCGGCGTCCCTCTAAATGAGAAACAGCCCCTCGTGGGAAGGAAGCTAACGCTCGCACAACAAAGGGGGTGTGACACTCCAGTAGGATATCACCGCCAACTCTACCCTTGGTAAAACCCTGACATTGGAATTAGCAAAAATGTAAAAGAAATAATCGACATCAAGGTTTACGGGATAATACCCAGAAACATAGAAACAACGGGTGACTATGAGCACAACGGACATTTATTTCGTGTTGTAGAAGCTTTTTATCCCTACATGTATTTAAGGCGTTCACTATTAAAAAAACGTAGTAAAAAGGTAATATTGGAACCCGTCACTACCTTAATGACCCCGTTATTACATATTGTCGTCATTTACTACCTCAGAAGTATACTAGAGGCAGTATATGTATGTGTAAGTAAATGGTATAACCTGTGGTGGTAAACATTACTACTGCATACGTGCACATATAGGGGGTTTTAGAATACCGTTTGCAAGCGCTGCGGGCGTTACGGGCGTAGCAAGCACCGTATTATTTTAGAATAGCGTTTGCCTTGCTGCAAACCGCAACGCACAATCACGACACCGTGGCCTCGAAACCATCGTTTGCGGGCCACATGCGGGCCATGATCACCTCCCGTTATTTCAGATTTCTTGCGTGTGGGCCACGAACGCGAACGCCGACTCGCGTTATGACGCATGCGCAGTGGCAGTGACTGCACCGTAAGGGCGCCCTGTGCGCTATTCTAAACCTCTATATAGACGCGCGCTGGATTCGCCATCAGGGGCAAGGGAGACTTGTCGAACGTATTTAATAACGCGCATTTTTATGATTATTTTTGTAAAACCCCACACACAGCCATCATAAATTCAAAAAAGGGCTCAATCCCTGCACTCCCGCGGCTATGGGGCTGGGGTGAAAATTCATGGGTGCGCCGCCTCTCCCTCAGTGGGTCTCTGTATCCCCCCCATTCTAGATAACTATACAGAGAACCCCCCTCCTACCCGTGCGCACGACTATGTTTGCACTCGGACAACCAAATAGAGTCCCCCTAACAGCAGAGGTATATATATATATATATATATATATATATATATATATATATATATATATATATATATATATAGTATATATATATATATATATATATATATATTTACCAAATTCCCATGTGTATCATTCGTATTTAGTATATATTTAGTTTGATAAGCGCCATATCAGTCATTGCATTAAAATATAGTGTCTATATGAATATTTGGGTGGTTATTACCGCTGTTGTAGATAGACTTTCATAGTATGACTTTGTACCTTCATTAGCCGTTTCAATTTTCACGTGCTCTAAATTCCAAGTTTCTTTTTTTAAATATTCAATACACGTTTTACATAATTATTTAACATATATATATACATAGTTTCCTAACATGTAAGTATAATAACAAAGTTTTCTAGTCAGACAGGCAGACAGACATAGAACTTTATTAAGGTACTAAGGAACACCACCTCAAAGAGGTAGATCCGCGGGCCGCTCTCACGTCGAAACGGGTAGGCCGAGCCTCACCGCCGTGTCGCGGGCCCTCTGGACAGCCCAGAGTTGATGGGCAAGTTTTGAGCTCCTGAGCGCATAGCTCCATTCCTGTTCGGTCGTTTGCCGAAAATCGCGTGATGTAGGGCACTGCCAGAGCATGTATTCTAACGTGGATACGGCGCCACAATCTGGTCATATAGGAATAATGCATTCAATAAACTGGTTGTGGAAGCGAAGACTGGGGTAGGACCTGGTTTGAAGCATGCGAAGGGTAGATGCCTGGGCCCTACGAAGTTGCATATGAGGAAGAAGAAAAATCCTTTTGTCCAGCTGATAATCGTTGGTCACCTCGTTGACAGCGAGGAGAACATCCCTAAAGACCATTAGGTTAGAGTCTGAAGGTCCCACAGGCTGGCCAGCACTGTAAATGAGTTCACGTACTCGGGCGTAGGCGATCTCGTTCAGGTTTGCCATGTAGGCCAGATGTGATCCGAGGATAGCCGGAAACCAAATTATGGCGTATTCTTAAATACCTAAATTACTTAAGATTCGAGCTACTTCAGCCGATACCAATCCAGATGCAAAGGCTTTCACTGCCCCTCGTGAGTCTGTATAGATGTGTCGCCGGGAGTCGTCAAGGAGAGCGAGAGCTATGGCTACCTCTTCAGCTTTAGCGGGAGTGGTGTTACTGATAGACGCGGAGTGATTAACACAACCTGCGTGGTAAACTGCAATGACCAAGAAGTTGGTTGTTCGACTGTATGGCGCCGCGTATACGAAGCATGACGACTCCGGGTTTGCACGAACACTCTTGAGCAGTGCTTCACCCCTGGCCTTCCGCCTGTTCGCGTTGTGCTGCGGATGTACGTTACGGGAGAACGGAGTGACCATAATGTTGGCCCTTTGATTCTTAGCGAGAGACTGACTGCGCTCCACTTCTACAGCACTATACCCTAGAAATGTCAGGATGCTCTTTTCTGCAGCCGAGCAGGAGAGCCCAGCAATCTGAGCCGTATGTTGTGCCTCGATGATCTCTTCCAACGTGTTGTGTATACCCCACTACAAGTGGCATCCTGTACTGGTGCCCGAAGGAACCCCTAGCACTCTTTTGATGCTCTTGTGGATCAGGAGGTTATTCTTGGCCTTTTCACGACTTTGCTAACAGTGCATTGTTGCAACGTAAGCAATGTGGCTTAATAATAAAGCTTGGATTAGCCTTAGTAAATTGTGCTCTCTCAATCCAATTCTGGAGTTGGAGACCCCTAAGCATGAGCCGAATTATGCTTGCCGGTTTACCTGTGAGCTTGTTTATGGTTTCTGCATTTGTGCCATTTGCCTCTATAAACATTCAAAGTACACTGATTACCTCTACTCAAGAAATGATATGACCAGAGCTGGTGCGAAGCACTATATTGATATCTGTAGAGGGAACCCAGCCTCGAGGCTTTACACCCCTTCTATTAGGTCTGTAAAGCAAAAGTTCCGACTTGGTTGGAGAGAGTCGTAGTGCAGTGCTACTAAGAAAAGCTTCGGTGGCATTCTACAGCCTGTTGGAGTGCCTCTTCTACTCTGCCCTCACTGCTACCTGTGCACAAGACAGTGATGTCACCGGCGTAAAAGGTATGACATATGCCTTGTATTCGCGAGAGCCTCTTGGAAAGCTTACAGATGACGACAACGAACGGAAGTGGTGATAACACCGAACTCTGTGGCGTACCTTTGTAGCCAAGAACGAATGCTTCTGATTTCAGATCTCCTATCTTAATAATGGCCTTTCTGCTTTTCAGGAAACAGCTCATGAATGCGTGGAATATATGCCCCAAGCCAAAAGTAGAGATGAAGTTGAGAGTATGAGTATGGGAGAGACTGTAAAAAAGCTTTTCTAAATCTAGTCTCAAGATTGCCCTGACATTGCTCGTTCCAACATCAATAATCTGGCGCTTAATCAACTTCATTTCATCTTGGCTCGATAATGCCGGTCGGAAGCCAATCATGTTGTACGTAAATAAGCCAAGGCATTCAATGTGTTGAGTAATGCGGCTATTAATGATGTGTTCGGCCACCTTTCCTATGCAGGATGTTAGCGATAATGCCTTAGATTAGAAAGGTTCAGTGGACGTCCTGGTTTCGGAATAAAGATGACTTACGCCAGCTTCCACGATTCCGTGACAGCGCCCTGTTCCCATACCTTGGTAACCTTGTCCGTGAGTATTTGTATGGAAGCATCGTCGAGATTACGCAGAATTCAATTTGAGATACCGTCCGGGCCGGGGGCTGATCGACTATTAGTTTCATGAGAACCTCCCTAACATGAGCCGTGCTGAAAGGTTTGTCTAAAGACTCCACGTGTGGACCATCGTAAGGGGATAGTCGCCTTCATACGAGAAATCAACTGGCAGATAACTTTTCGCGAGGTGTTCGAAAACTTTTTGTTCTGAATCTTCTTGTTTGGCCATATGGAAGACTTTGTCTACTGCCCCCCCCCCCCCACTCTGGTTAGATTTCGAGTTCGACTGTTCTAACAGGTGCTTCAGCAAGTTCCAACTACCTCCTGTGCGCATCTGGCCATCGACCGAGTTGCAAACTCTATCCGATTGTTGTCTAGAGAGCGTCTGACAGTGTTCCTCAATCTGGTGATTCAGTTTAGCGACTTCTTCCGCAACCTACGGTTCAGTTTCTGTGTATTCCATCTGCGAAGAAGGGCGTTTTTAGCTTCAAGCAAACGCGCTAGACGGCTGTCCATTCTGTACACTCTAAGATCAGTAACTATTGTCACGGGATCGTGACGTGGCCGAAGACAGGAGACTTCGTGTTGGGATTCAACTGTTGATTTGGGCGAACCTATGCCCGGTAAACGGAAAGTTCAATTACAGCAGCAGTCTGGCACAGATAGCAGTCTCGGACTGATAGCGGCGAACGGAGCATCGGCCTTCGATCAACAACTGACAAGCGGCGAAGCGCGTCGGCATTTATACTCTTGCCGTCGAATGTTCTAGCGTTATCGCTGGCGGTGGCGTAGGTTCCAGAACAATCTGTACCGTTTGCACAGTGGGCGTGATCTTATCGAAATGATCTACTACAGTCCGGAACCTTCTCGAAAACTGCAGGCGCGGTTTGCGCTGAGAAAAGTGTGGTGTTTTGGGACGATAACAAAAACTTGGAAAATGGAACGTGGCATAGCCCCCCCCCCCCTGAAAAAAGGCATCGTCCCCGATGCTTTAACTAAAGATGAAGGTACGATACAATAGTTCCTGCTTGCATGTTCGGTCGTTAGGCCACCTTCGGTAAGTGAGCTTTCACTATCAGGGCTTTGCTGGTTGGCGTTGTGTTCGGAAAGCTCCGTCGCAGCGTCGTCGTCATCGTCGGAGGATCTTCGGTAGTTCGTCGTACAGGAACCGCACCTCCACCGGTTGCTGCCCTTGGTTTTCCGGATACGGGCTAGGAGACCGGCCCCGCGTTGGGCCAGAGTACTGCCGGTGGTGAGGTGACGTGCGGCGGCTGGGTGACGGTGAACGCGAAGGGCTTCGTGGTGTCCACCGAGTTCCTGTCAGGTAGTCGGGCGATGTCACGTGGTCGTTCTCCTGGCTGTGGACGCGTTGCATTGACGGCGAAGCCACGCAGTCCCATCTGTCGATACTGGCAACGGCGGTATGTGTGTCCGGCCTCGCCGCCGTGGTAGCAGAGCGGCAAATAGTCAGGGGTGCGCCAGACGTCAGTCTTCTTTGGTGCACTGCGCTGGGCCGCTGGCGAACGGTATGACGTCGGTAGGGGTGGTGGCGGCGGTGGCGTCTGTCAACGAAAGTGCGATGGGGTGGCGTTTTGGCATGGTTGGCGAGGAGCGTTGCGGCGCAGTGCAGCGGCGTAGCTCATATCTTCCGGCTCGGCCAGCGGTGCGTGGGGAATTTGAAGCGGTTGCCGAACTTCTTCTCGTACAATGTCGGCAACTGAATCTACTTGAGGCTGCGCCGAAAGCAACAGCTTGCACAGCTCTTCCCGCACGATCACTCGGATTGTTTCACGCAGGTCTCCAGAGTTACCGGCTTGAGCAGCAGCGCAGTCTGCAGTCAGGCGACGATTATACTGTCTGGTGCACATGTCCAGGGTCTTTTTGATAGTGGTCGCTTCGGCTACAAATTCTTGGACAGTTTTCCGTGGGTTTCTCATCCGTCCCGCGAAGAGCTCTTGTTTGACCCCTCGCATGAGGAAACGAACGTTTTTCTCCTCAGGAATGTTTTGGTCAGCGTGACAGAATAGTCGGGTCATTTCTTCTGTGAAATGGCGACATTTTCATTTGGTAGCTGAACCCGGGTCTCTAATAAAACAGCGGCCCTCTCTTTGCGAGCGACGCTCGCGAACGTTTGCAGGAGTGCGCCGCAGAAAACATCCCACGTTCGGAGCGTGGACTCCCGATTTTCGAGCCTGGTCCTTGCGGTGTCTTCCAAATAGAAGAACACACGACGCAGGTTTTCGTCATGGTCCCAGGGGTTGTGGGCGGGCCAAACGGTCGTATGTTTTTAGCCAGGACTCCGGGTCTTCTAACGATGACCCATGGAAAATTGGTGGTTCCCTGGGTTGATGCATGTTCATCGTGGGCTGGGACGCTGCGGTTGTCATTGTCGCTGCAGTCGTGGTCATGGCCTTGGTCTTCCGCGCCTTGTCTTGTAGAAGCCCGTACTCCGGTGGTAGTCCTTGCTGTCGGCGGCTTGTTCGCGGTCCTGGTTGGCGTCGGTGTTTTCTCCGCCATGTGAGCTAGGTTCACGGCTTGACGGGGGCGTCCGGTACATGAACGAAGCAGCACCTCCACCAGATGTCACGGGGTCGTGACGTGGCCGAAGACAGGAGACTTCGTGTTGGGATTTGACTGTTTAATTGGGTGAACCTGTGCCCGGTAAACGGAAAGTCCAGTTACAGCAGCAGTCTCGCACAGATAGCAGTCTCAGACTGATAGCGGCGAACGGAGTGTCGGCCTTCGATCAACAACTGACAAGCGGCGAAGCGCATTGGCATTTATACTCTTGCCGTCAAATGTTCTAGCGTTATCGCTGGCGGTGGCGTAGGTTCCAGAACAATCTGTACCGTTCGCACAGTGGGCGTGATCTTATCGAAATGATCTACTACAGTCCGGAACCTTCTCGAAAACTGCAGGCGCGGTTTGCGCTGAGTATCCTGCGGTGTATTGGGACGATAACAAAAACTTGGGAAATGGAACGTGGCACTATTGGCATGGTAGCTGCAAGTACATCCTCCTTGAGCTGTGCCACCCAGTGATCGAGAGAATCTGGTGACTCCCGGTTTTCACTTTTCTGTGCCCTGATTTCACGGAAACGATCCCAATTCATGAACTGAAATTGAAATTCCTTTGGATGTCTGCTCTGTATTTCTATCGAAGTGACGAGAATGTAGTGATCACTGCCGTGACTTTTGTTGAGATTGTGCCATTTACCGACCCCAAGTTCACCACGAAGAATAGGTCCGGAGTAGTGTCCCTGGAGCATGAATTTTTAATTCTAGTAGGGAATGAAGGAAAGAAATTTATGTAGCGCGAGGCGAAAAAACGAACACAGGAAAGAATAGACTAAGAACACAGAGCGCTCCTGTGTTCGTTTTTTCGCCTCGCGCTACATAAATTTCTTCAAATGTTTCACCAACAAGCCCACATGGCCACTTTTGGGGAATGAAGGATCCGTGAGTTGAGTTAGGTTGTAGCCTAAGCAGCCTGCCAGAGATATTTACCCCTAGCGTTAGTGTGGTGATATACCCACTCGTGATGTGGGGCATTGAAGTGCCCGGCAATAATGAGGGGGCCCCAGCTGCCTTTTCTACTGTCCTGGATATTAGCGTCGTGAAGCGCTGTTTCAAGTCCGTAGGAGTACTGTAAATGTTCAGGATGAACAGGCTGTTTCGAAGCTGTCCGCTTGGTATAACCTCGACAAACAAGTGCTCAGTCTTACTGTGGCTCATGGAAAGATCGTGAACTACGGTGGTAAATTAGTCAAGACAAGTGTTCAGATACCCCTTGTATCTTGCCCGAATAATCAGTGGGACCTATAGCTAGATAGGATGAATGAGTCCGTCAATGATTCTTGAAGTAGGACAATCTTCGGCTTGTTAGTATGACGACCGAATGAATTGCTGAAGTACCGCCTTCTTACGCAGGAATCCACAACAGTTCCACTGCCAAACTACAATGTTACATATACTGGTCGGAACCGCCATGACTGCAGCTTTAGTTTGATTTGCCTTGCGGCACATTACGTAGAGAGGCCTGCTTTCCACCCTTTAGAGTGGCCTCTAGCTTTGGCGATACCCGATGAAAAGGTAGGACTTGCAACGGTCGAGCCTGATGACGCACTAATACCCTTGGATTCGAGTGTTACAACACTCAGGCTCAAAGTTGAGAATGTTCGCTAAGGGACTTGGGCGTGTTCCTCAATTCGGCCTGAAAATATTTGGTGTCGTTTTTACACTCTTAAAGTCAGATTCAAGATCTTCCCGCTCCTCATCTCGTAAAGGCTGGGACAGAGCTCTCTTCATTGCGCAACGTTCGTCTGCAGGTGTCTCAGACGACATCTCTATGGGCACGTCAGCTGTTCACGATGGATGAGGCGACTGCGCGGGTGACGACGTGGTCGCTATTTTAGTTCTGCTACCTCTCCTTGAAGACGCTCAAGAGCGCTCCTTAGCAAAACGTTTTCGCGTCCGAGTTGTGCAATCCTAGCCGCGCCATTCTCTAACAGTGCAGGCACTTCCCCCGTTACCATGGATGGCGTTCCCTTGACACAGCAGCCCAGCGAGTATACCTGGCGGGCGGCGTTTGTAGTCGAACAGCAAGGGGTCCTTGGATCACGAGCGTCCCCTGGAGCTGAAGCGACCGCTCTTCGATGATGACCCTGGCGCTGGTTGTCTAGTGCGCCCTCTCGACGGCGATCTGCTTTGGCTGCGCAGGTGTTCGGTGCCGGTCGGCGCTGGGCACTTCTGGCGTTGACGTTCACGTCTTCGTCTGCAAACTACTTATGGTACTTGAAAGCGTTGTCTGCATAGCCTGTCCCGCTGTAGGGTGAGGCCCTCCAAATAGGGCACACTGGGGGGTGCACGCATGATCCTTGGACGGCGAAGCCTCACTGCAACTTCTGCAAAGCACATCTTTTGGCGCCGGGCACAAGTCGGTGCGATGGCCTAGCCTTCCGCATGCATAGCACACAACGGTTTGTCTACGGTAAAGCGTGCACCGTAACAAACTTTTCCCACACATCACGTAGTTAGGCACTTTCAAGCCGTCGAAGACAAAGTTGACCATTGTGATGTTTTTTATTCGCTTGACCTCTAGTGTTCTTGGATTTTTTGGTTGAACAATCATACTGCTCAGCGGCTCGTGATTGAAGTCTGGGTCGATGCCTCTGAGGACCCCCTTGCACCTGTTGTCTGGTGCGGCCAAGTACGAGCTGACCTCATTCATAGCTGGCCTTCCCGACTGTGATTGCTTCGACTGTTGAATATGCTCGGGCGTTCTTTTCAGCCAGTGTACTCACGACGAAAATGTCCTGCACAGGGTTGGGGCACACAATGTCATCGGCAACTCGGCCGGGTTGAGTTGCGCTGCCCACGTCAAAGCATAGGCCACTTTGATTTCACTAACATACTTGACGTTCATGCCTCCTCGGGGTCTGACGATGACTCTATAGTGTTTCCTTGGCAGAAGAGGCAGTCTAAATGCAGCGATGAGATGCTTCTTTACGCCGGTGAGTGCACAACCTCTGCCGCAGACGCCACCACGCGCTATTAAACTTGCATGCGCGTCCTGCTCGGACACACCGTACTGCTTGTGCTTCCAAATGGCCATTGTCCAGCCGGACTCAAGGCACTCTTCAGGGGTAATATCCACCCCTTATACTTCAACTTGCATAGACATGTTTTCGTTCACAAACACATGGCCACACAAGCGTCAGTGTGAGGCGCGGCATGAGAGGCGCAGGATGCTTTTCGACGTGGCCTGGCAGAAAAGTTCCCGAAATTCTGCAGGGGATCACCCACCGAGAAAGTCTGGTAGTGATGCGATTGGTAGCGCAAACTGCGTCGAAACACTAATTGATTGATTTGTAGGGTTTAACGTCCCAAAACCACATTTGATTATGAGAGACGCCGTAGTGGAGGACTCCGGAAATTTTGACCACCTGGGGTTCTTTAACGTGCACCCAAATCTGAGTACAAGGGCCTACAACATTTCCGCCTCCATCGGAAATGCAGCCGCCGCAGCCGTGCGTCGAAACACTAGAAGCTCAGCCACAGAAACCCCAAAATTGCATCCGAAAAAAATTAGTAAAACAGGAGCCGACGTTGACACGGATGGATGGATTGATATGGCTATACCCTTTAGGTCGGGTGGTGGCACACGCCACCAAGCCGTATTACTTAGTTAACAAAAAGTAGTTTTAATTTTTTCCTTTAAATAGTGATGTTGAGGACTCGTTTTTGTAGTGAAGAGTTTATTTTCACTCGTGCCTTGACTTTATTCACCAATCAGATAACCTCCTTTAGTTATTTCTACCCACTAAAAGTCTATTTTGCCCTCTCTGTCCATAACCCAAGTGCTTTCAAAAACTTTGCGCCATCACGCTGACCTATAAGGTGAAGCCCTTTGCAGAACATTAGCAGAGGTAGCGACAGAATCCAAACAACACGGATACAGAACGTGAAAGGATAGCCGTGATTTCATACAAACACGACATATCACACAGGCAAAAGAAAATCGGAAAACGTGTTGGAGTTCGTGTCCCGTTCTCGGCACATTCAAATTAATTAGCTTCACCAAATCTACAAACCCCCCTGAGAACGCAGACATCAACGGAATGCAGAGTTCAACATAGAAACAGGTATACGGCCTGCTCCTGGGAAGTTGTCTATAGGACCCCCCTTTCATTCTGTGCTTGTTATGTCCGAGTGACCGGAAGGTGTCTGAACGATCGCTTAGAGAACACGCTAACAATGTTAGAAACGGGAAAGATGGTTTTCAGGCTTGGTCGCTTGCTGGATTCCCTGCCGGCCGGTTGTGCCCTCGCGATCTCGGGCGTCAGCGTAGCTCTGGGCCGACTGGGCTCGCCCTACGTCACCTCCTGACGCCAACAACCTGCGACGACAGTGTAGCTCTGACCGACTGGACTTGCTCTGCGCCATTTACTGACGCCGACAAGAGCTCTCGCAAGTGGTGCCCCGTGCTCGGACTCCTGTGACTGTGTTTCCATCTTTCCTATCTCTCCTATGCCCTCAGTTTGTTGTCGCTCCTTCTGGCTTACCACCTCACGTCTCTTCCTCTTTTCTACCCCTTTACTCCTACCCCTTTTATCCCTCCTCACCATCATTCCTTCCGACCTAATGCTGAGGTGTCGCTCACTGAAGCAGACATTTACGGGGCTCATTATTTTCTTCCTTTCTCTCTTAAGAATTACCTTCTCTGTTTTCTGGCTCAGCGCTGCACTGAGTGCAATTGTGTTCCCCTTTTCAAGGACACAGCGACGCTGTACAAGCACAGAGATGAGCTCACCCGAGTCATTGTCGAGGCCCGCGCAAATGGCAAGCTTACAGGTGTCTTGTATTAGCAAGCCCTCCGTGGCTCTGTCCGAGGAAGAACTCAGGTTCCTGGAAAGTTTCGGTGCGTGCAAGTATTTATATTATTTTCACTTTTCTGTTTCGTTTTCTTATAGATTTTTCTTTGCCGTTTTTCTGTGCTTTTGTTTTTTCTCTTTGTTTTTCTCTTACTCATGTTCTGCTCTTTGTGCCATATGGTTTTTATCACATGGTTACTGTCTCCTCTATGTATTTTCATGCTCTGCGCGATAAACTCAGTTTGAAGTTAGCGCTCGTGTCTTTCGTGTCCTTCTTGTCTCTGTGTCGTTGTTTTGTTCTCGCGCTATAACTATCATCATGCCATACCAACTAGCTCACTTCTAAGTGTGCATAAAGTTCTATTTGTAAAACGTCCAAAGGTAAAGGCGTCTTCCTCCGGGAAAAGTCTTGAAGATGGCGTGATCATCCTTGCGAAGCAACGAGCCCGGCTTTGCTTCGCCACCTGCTCTAAGCCAAAAAGGAGCAAGGAGGGTATAGGGGGTGCTCCTTTCATGGAGCAATCGCATTGTTACTCCCATTACTTCCTAAAAGGAATACCTGCAGAGGGACGAACTGTTGCTCTCGTATCAGTTCCTCCTTCGGAGGATGAACAGTTACTTCCTCCAGTTGCACCTTGCGGACCAGAAGCTACTCTCAACAGATTCTGCCTCTGACCAAGCATTACTACCACCTGCTCCCTTGAGACCAATGGTTAGTCCTTACCATTACTCTCGCGTGTTCGCAGTTACCTTCTGAGGAATAACTGCACATGCTTCCTGTTACTCCTTGTGGAAATGAATATTTATCTCAAGTATGCTTGTCACACGCTTAACACACGGTGAGAGCTCCTTGGAAGAGCGCTGCTTGGATGCTTAAAACAAAAAAGTTGACAAAATTGAAAGAAAAAATGCTTTATTGTCTTTTTACGCGATTTGTGAGTACACGTAGAAGTAAACTTCACCACACAACAGCCAATACTAACCGAGCGGCATAATACATTAAAGGTTTTCTGCGTCTTCTGTGGAAAATCAATCTTGAATTTTCAGCATAGGGCAGTCTGTGTCATCATTAGAGATAGATGGGGCAACGTCTCCACATTTGAAGGACTCTAGTTTCGCACGACTGGTGTTTCCATCAGGCTAGTTCAGCGTAATGTCACCGCAGGCATATGTGAAGCTTCTCATTGCTGCAAGAATAAATAAAAGTGTGATGTTTAGCATGCCAGAA